>RJWM01014757.1:0-49494 GCA_004363535.1 Dasyprocta punctata | reverse complement strand
TCGAGAGCCCTTGGGGTAGCACAGAGATGCTCCCTGTGCCTCTGGAATGATCTTCTGCCTTCATCAAAGCTTTGGCTCTTCTCAATTCCCACCTGAACTCACTTAGGATGTTAAGGAGGCAATGATCATTGAAACAATGAAATCATGTGACAGGTGGCTGTCGATTGCTGCCCTAACGTTATGGTAGATCCATATCACAACACTGGCAGAAACACGTGTTTGGATGTGGGAATGTATTTTGAGTAATGGAAAAGACCGTAAGGAATGTCTGCCCAGGAGAATGAGTCCTGATCTCCACTTGCTTTGGCAGTTTTTTCCTCAGTGATGCCCCTCTGTGTGCTCACCATTCAGCCTCTTAAGTCTATGCTGCTTGCATGTTCAGGAATTGTGAGCTGTAGGAGACCTTGTGCGTGGCCCATCTGGGTTCCCTCACCTGCCCATCCATCTAGAGTGCAGCCACTACAAAGATTGATTCTGAAGGTTCACAGCCGCCCCCTTCTAAAAGAACCAGCTTTAGCTGATGGAAGCAGTCTAGCCTGGGAAGTTACAGATCAGATCCCCTGCCTTCAATACCCACGTACCGTCCTTCCACACACCTCCAGCCAATATTCCTGTCCTGTCACCACCATTAAGGACAACTCTGCAGTGTGCTGCAACTCCAGAGCTGTCTGTGCATCAGGCCAGAACTGCACCTGGATACCTGTCTTCCTGTTCATCCACCACCTGAGCCTGGTAGCAACCTTCAGCAGAACTTTAGAGAGACCCAGGTGCCCATCTTTAGATGGAGCCAATGATCAATCACCTCGAAGAAGAATTTGCATGCAGGTACTCTGGTACCTGTGATTAGGTAGTGGCTACTGCGATGTTTTGCTTCCTTTGAAACCAGCTGTCTTACTTTTCGCTCCTTGCTGAGACAAAATACCTGTTGCCCAAAATTAGGGAAGCAAAGGTTTATTCTTACAGTTTCTCGGGAGTTTCAGTCCATACTTAGCTGGCTCCAAGTCAGCATGGCATGGCGGGGCTGCACTTCATGGCGGCTGCAAGCCGCAAGGCGTGCTGCCGAAGAGAGGGGGAAGCAGCAGAAGAGGAAGACCCGCCTTCCTTTACATTGTATCTCAGCTCCACCCCTGGGCGGGTGTAGCACTCACATCATCAGTCCCGGTGCTAGACAACGAACCTATCACAAGCAAGCGCCGGACTTAGCCCCATCAAAAGTATATGAGGACTTGGGGGTACATAGTATTACCCAATACACCAGCTGTACATTGTGTTTGGAGAGTGCAACTCTGCTTGTGTGAGACAGAAGCAAGAGGCATTCCTCTCCCTTAGAGTAACATGGAAAGGGGAAAAATACAACACAACTGTTCTTTTTTTTTTTTTTTAACATTTTACTCCTTTTCTTTCCTTGCCCCACCTGAGAGGGTATAATTCTCACTTGTTACGTCTTCTGAACTTCTAACAACAAGAACACATACAGAGGGAAGAAAAACCCTCACCCAGGGTCCCTGCAATATGCCAGAGCTCCTGGGAATCAAAAGCCTTTTTCTGGGAAAAGAAAAAAATGATTACAACCATAGATCTGCTCTTCTGTGTTCGAAAATGTCACCATATTAAGAGTGGCTCTTCCCTGTAAAATATCAGCGTTCATAGAATCACAGAAAAAGTGCAACTCTTTATTTCCTTATGTTTATTGCTATGTACATCACCATTTTTGTATATTCATGTTAATGAAATATGAAAGGAAGGGAAGTGATTTTTTTTCCCTTTAGAGAAAAAGGTATTGGTGCTCTCAATGGCTTCTCAACCTGTCGACAGCATAAATGTTATTTTAAAACAGAAAGAACCAGCATTTTTAAAAATAGCGGGTCATAACAAAGGGAACTTTTGTCAGTTGTGTATTTGCAAAATAGTTCTGCATAACAAACCTCCTGAAATTAATTGAGGAAGCTCGGGCATCAGTGGTTCACCTATGTAGATAGGGCTCAAATGGCTGCTATGCTCCAGGCAGGGCCACCTCCCCTGCCTGACAGTGACTGTTGTTTGGGAGAGGAGGAACTACTGAGGCATGCGTGTCTCATTGTCTAGCGTGCTGGCCTAAGCAAGTTCCCATGGAGGTGACAGACAGCAAAGGTGAGAGCTAGCAAGTTGACGTAAGCGAACCCTTTGCAGGCCCTCAGATTGCAGTGGCTAAGATCTCAGTGGCCCATAGTAGAGCACAATGTCACTCCTGGAGGAACCCACAGCATTAATGATCAATTGTGTGAATAGTGGAAGGAACAAAGAATTGGAGGCATGAAGGCAGTATACCTTGTATAAGAATATGTGTATAAACACACACACACACACACACACACTGTACTGGGTATGCAGTGTACCCCCAAGTCCTCATATAATTTTGATGGGGCTGAGTTATTGGTTTGTTATTGGTTTGTTGACTGACAATGTGAGCGCTGTGCCCACCCAGGGGTGGAGCTGACATACAGCGTAAGGGAAGGTGGGTCTTCCCCTTCCGCTCTCTCTCTCTTGCGAGCGTGGCTTGCAGCTTGCAGCCGCCATGAATGGCAGGCCCGCCATGCCAAGCTATCTTGGAGCCAACTTAAGTATGGACTGAAACTCCCGAGAAACTGTAAGAATAAACCTTTCCTTCCCTAACTTTGGGCATCAGGTATTTTGTCTTGGCAACAAGTGAAAAGTAACTAAGACACACACACACAGAGTCATCCCTCAAAATTTGTGGGGGATGCATTCTAGGAGCCCTATGGATGGCAAATTTGAGAATGCCTAAATTCCTCATATAAAATGGTGCAGCATTTGCCTATAACCTGTACACATTTTCCTGTCTACTTTAAGTCAGCTCTGTATGATTTATAATACCTAATACAGTATAAATGTCAGGTAAATAGTTTTACTATATTGTAGGGAATAATAACAAAGGAGTCTGTGCACGTTCAGTACAGGTGCAGTATTTTTCCAGATACTTTTGATTTGTGGTTGGTTGTATCCATGGATACAGAGTTCATTGGTGTGGAGAGTTGACTGTATATGAAATTTTGTCAAATACAACATAAAACTCAAGAGGCAGAATCCTGAAGCTCTAATTTTCACTTCGTATTTTCTGTCTTCTCCTTTCAGACCCTACCTGTGCTCATTGGCCCTGATTTTCTCAGTTTTGTCATCAGAAACTTTACACATATCATTCCTCTTTCTTGGAATACTCGTTCCACTTTTCTACCCAAATTGTAAATGTTACTCAAATCCTACTTCTAATTTTCATTGTCCTGGATAACTAATGTCTGTGTCGTTCATTGTTCAACACTTTTATACTCCTTTATATTGCTTATGTATATTTACATACATATCTATCAATATACACCATATTTTTGACTCTGTCTGTACATATATAAGCAGTGTCTTGTTGATGTAACAAAGTAGAAACTCTTTAATGTCTTGAACTATGTTTTATACTTATTTGTGTTTCCCTGGGTAGACAGTATGTGGTAAGACTTTCATGCCTTGATTAACTCATTCATTGTTGTTTTCCACTTCCTTGTCTCTATCAACATCATCTTCCCTCACATTTGAGAAAATATCTTCACTTTCTGTTTTATCTTCAGTCCATTAGTAACAGCTACCCCGCTAGTAGTATATTGAGAACAACCTTGGAGCCCTAACCAGGAAGACTTGGAACAAGCGTCGGCATGGATTAGTAATGCCCGCTGTGATGACGGGAGAGGGCAGGGCATTCCTATCAGATACCAACACGGTTCTTCATTTTTGTTCAGTGGCATTCTGTCTTCCAAGCTGTGAAAGGAAGTGAGTAATGGAAGTATTTATTGGTGGGAAATGAGGATGATGGTAAATATTATATGCAAGAAAACAAAGTTCCAAAAAAAGTCTCTTAGTAAGAGTCAGTATAGTGCTAAGAATGGGTGAAGCAAACTGGTTCTGGTGATTATGAGTTTGCTGACTTTGGATGGATTAGACAGCTTTTAGTTTCCTTCAGTTTCCCTGTCTGTCAAAAAGTGGTACTACAGCAAGAGTGCTGTAAGTGTTCAATGAATTACCATACACAAAATGCATTGCACTGTTCTTCAACTGTGGTATGCACTGAATAAATACTGGCTACCATTTGATTTTTAAGCAGTGGTAAAATGTTTAGAAATAAACTATCACTTTTCCATTTGGAAATGGTAGATGAAACCAGTTGATGAGACAGATGAGAAGTGACCTGGGTCTGCGGGGGAAGAATCAGGAATTCCTGTGATTCCAGGCACAGCTGTGATCAATGGTTTTACCAGCAGCTAGTGCATCAGTCAAGTTCAGTTAGAGACGTAGAACTGCTGGAAAGGATTTGCTGCAGGGTTTTCCTTTATGCAATTTTGGGAGCTGTTAAACCATCTCTGTAAGTCTGCTTTCTTCACCTTTGAGTATGGAGCTTAAAGTCTTCAGAGAAAGGAAAACAAACATGAAGTGGGGGAGGCCAAGGACAAACTGGAACTCATGAGACTGAGCAGGACCCCTAAGAACAGACACAGCTCCTGTCCATCCGCACTTCTATAAAACGGGGATTCAGTAGGAATCATGCGGATTTGGTGTGTCTCATGTGGGGCTCAACAGATTTTGACCAAGGAAATGAGCAAGGATTGGAAAATTGCATGCCAAATGAGTGAGCCATCACATAAGTGACAATGGACACTTCCTGGACATTTCTGTGTGAAGATCAATACAGTAACTGCTGCTCACTTCCTTCTTCCGATTCTTCTGCAGAATGTCTCCTGTGACCCATGCTAGTCAGAAATTCCAGGAAAACTTGTTCAGCCCAGTTAAGCTGATGTGTTAAAGAACCACCACACATCTCTAGTGACCATGGGGTGCAAAAGAGAGAGAACTCTGTACAAATCAGGAACTCTATGTGACCTTGGGGAAAACCATTTAACCTTCCTCTCTGGGTTCCAGATCTTAATTTTCCCCTTTATAAAGAAGAAGAATAGAGTAGTCTTTCTCTCTCTTTAAGATCTCTTCCAGGTCTCAGTGCATAATTCTGTCCTCTTCCTACATTCACTAAATTTCTTGTATCTTCCACTATTGCTGTATATTTCCTGGGATTCTGTCCCAAGGCAGGCAGCTAAGGCAGAATTAGCACAAGGCAGGTCAAAGGAGCCCGGGGTGTTTGTCTAAGCTCTCAAAACTGCCGAAGTCAAATGCTGGGGCAAAAGGCAATTGCAAGTGATGGAATTAAATATTTACTGTGTTAACTATGATCATTTGTGGATTGCAGAGAAAACTTGACCATAGCGAATGGCAGTTTTACTCCAATTTTTCCCATGATATGCAATCTTGACTACATTTGCAAGCTCTTAAGGGATTGGACAGTATTCAGCAACATTAATTTCTTTTACTTACTTCCAGTTACAAGCATTTCTAATCTTGGCCGTTTTACATGCCTTGAATAAGCATTTGCATGCCTTAGTGATATCTGGCAGAGTGGACTCTCTCCGTGCAAAGGCACAGTTATATTTTCGGCACTGCCACTTCTATAAAGTGCTGGAGCTGCAGATCAACCATTTGCTGGGCATTCTGTGAGAAGGGGTCTTTACTGAATATTCTGGGATGGAGGAATTCAAGGAAACTCAGGGAAATTGGTTTTTGTGTTCTGTCTCACATCCTTTATCCCTCTTCCTCCAAAATTAATGATTTCACCATTCCTGTAAGGTAGTAAGCATGGTTCACAATTCCTTATTGATGATGACCTCTCTAAGAATTGACCTGGCCTAGGGAGAGCTGTCTTGCCTATAATTGTACCCTCTTCCTACCATGCATATCCAGTGGATGCGGATTCCGGTATACCAGACAGCCTGCTCATCCCAATTTAGGACAAATCTGTGCCACCATCTCAAAGCAGAGCTTCTGTGAGGTTGACTGAGACCTCTTTAGCAGCCATATCATAGCCTAACTTCTGTTTTTGATCCAGAATCCTTCCCTAGTCTTCCCTTTCCTTCCCTTCCCATCTTTTCCATTCTTGGTATTAATCACCCAAACTATTCCCTAGTAAATGCCTGTATACAAATTTCTGTCTTAGAGTCTGCTTTTCCAAGGAATCAAAATTGTACTTGCAGTTGCATGAAGAGAGATCCAAATTGGGAAGCAGAAAGACCTGGCGTGGATGCTTCCCACTAACACTAAGATTGTAAGAAGCTGAATTTCTTTTTTACATTTACGAAATGGTCTCACTGGAAGGATGAAAGTAGCTCAGTTAGTATAGATCCCCAATCCCTTTCGCAGATATAAGCACTGTCTCTTTTATCCTGCCACAGCATTTATCATGATCTAACCTACGTGATTTGCTCATTTACTGTATTTTATGAGGGTTTTTTTTTTTTTGCTTACTTTTGATCTATGCCCACCCGACTGCCCACACCCCCACAAACTAGATTGTAAATCCCACAAGGAAAAAGATCCTTGTGGTTTTATTCATCAATATATTTTAAACACATAGCATCACTAGATACGGAGTGAAAGAAAGAAAGAATGAATGAATGAGTGAAAGGGCAAACAGAGGTAGGAGGGAGGCTGTGACAACATTGTAAGGGAGCAGCAGTAGAGGCTGAAGGACATCGAAGCACGTTAATGAGATGTGGGTGGCTTTGAAGGGTTCCAGGAAACAGTATACACAGGAGCGCTTGTTAAAGCACAGGCCCAGGCCCCTGCCAGCATGGCTGATTCTGGAGGGCCGCAGCCTGAGCTTGTCTGGATGATATTATTTCTCTAGGCAGATCCACCTGCTCCTGTCCCTCTCACCACCCGGAGGAGTGTGCTGCCCAGGTCCCCGGTCCTCATGGCAGGTGCTCACTGAGCAACTTTACCTCCAAGTTCTAGGCAACTCTATGGAAATGAAGACCCTGCAAAGCCTTAGGACCGTACAATGAAAATGCAAACCCCGAGGCGTGCCTACCTCCTGCTTCTGGTCAGCTTCACTGCGTAAAGATGAGCTCAACGCCCAGCCCTGAGGTCGGTGAATGCTGCTCAAAGTGAGAGGCTCTTCCAGCTCAGTTGGTCTGGGCTTTCAGTAATCATCGTTTACTTTTCTTGTTTCAGTTTATCAAGGTTTTGGGTTACTTGGTTCATTGTGAAGATGAAGATTAAAATGTTAGCATTCTCCTTAACAATTTTAATCTTATGTGTCTGTCTCCTTTTAATTTGTTTAAAACTTACTTCTTCCACTTCAGACAATACTATGCCCTTTTTGAAGATGGGAGGGTGCTAAGATCAGAAGGGAGAGACCTGGACCCCTTATTTGCATATTGACATACCCAAATTCACAAAGCCTTCAGCCTGCCCCTCACTGAAACAGGTCTACAGCTTGCTATATAAGTAGCACTCCCCAGCCACTACTGGGTTTTAGTCTAAGAGGGCTCCTTCCTGTGTTCTGAACCCTGCTCCGCTGTACAGGCCCTATTAAGATTTGCTTTGGTATTCCTGGAAAAAACATAAACAATAAAAAAGACTGTCTTTGTTATTTTTGTTTTATATTTTCTTTCAGACACAATTGGTCATGCTTCTCTTTCATTGAGAAGCAGTGTCTTGTTTTCTTATTTTAAAATGTATCAGGCATCTCAGTTTCTGTGTAAGAATATAAAAACCAATAGTGAGCTTGGAATTCATGAGTAAAATGACAGTTATAACCAGACTTTCCATGATACCTCCTAATATTTTTGTTAAAAACAAATTTAAAAATGCCTTTACCATTTATGATCTTATAGGATCTCTGGAATTTTTTAAAGTCCTTAAACCACATAAGAAATAATGTCTTTTTCCTTCTTACCTTGGTGGTATTAAAGTCATTATTAACTCCTAGTTTGATTTTTCTGGGCGAAGGAGATATAAAACTTGCAATTAGTGTAATGCAAGTGATTTATGATCATTTTGACTAGTCAAGTGTAGATACATAGAATTTTAGGTGTTTTGAACCTTACATCTCAGAACATTATTAGCAGAGTAAGATGAATGTTAATTTATAGAAACTGCCTATGCATTTTTTAAAAATTAATCATCCATCTCTTATTGTTTCTCAGTTATATAGATCCACTGGAAACCAGGGGAAGGCTGGGGGTCATTTGTTTTTGGGTTCCCAGTGCTTAACACAATGTCTTCCACATAGTATATGCACGATTAAAGTTTGTTGAATGATTGCCATCAACAGAACTTTACTATTATTATTGTCTAAGCACACTCTTGTTTTTTTCTGTGCTTATTATGTGAGTTTCCATGACAGTACTGTGTTTCTTGAAAACCAGATGTCAGTCTGTTTTGTGCTGTCTGACCAGAAACCTGGTGACTGGATAATTTGCAAAGCGAAGACATTTATTTGGCTGAGGGTTCTGGATGCTGGGAGCCACAGCATGAAGAGGACCACATGCAGTCGGGGCCTCCTTGCTACACAGTCCCATAGCAGGAACGACAAGAGGGGGCCCCCAAGAGAGGGAGGAGGATGAACTCATCCTTCCATGAGGAGCCCACTCTCACAATAACCAGCCCCGTTCCTTGATAGCAAACATTAGTTCATTCATTGAGGATTAAGTTTCCAACACATGAGCTTGGAGGGACACATTCAAACCACAGTGTCAGGTAAGAAAACAGTGGAAAAATAACACTTTGATTGGACCAATAGGTTACTTACCTTGTGTGTAATTTTATAGTCATGTTTTCAAATATCATTAAAAATAATGATTCATAATTCATTCAGTTGTGCACCCTCCTTGTTTTTATAAATTCTTTATTCTTTGTTATCTGATCAAAGATATGATTCCACTACTCTTTACCACACTTAACCCCTCCCACTTAAAGCAGTTTATTTAGCTGTTTTATGTCTATATGTACTCTACATACTTTTGATTAAGCAAATGTATGTTAGATAAGCACACATGCATATACATCTTAGTTTTGCAGCAAACTGTATTTTAAAGCTACAAACTATGGGCCATAGAGTCACCTAGTCACTATCCAAGCTTATTGTTGAAGACTCACCTTCTGCTGCATTATCTATTGCCGAATAATGTTGCATAACAAATTGCTAAACCTCAGTGCCTTACGACAAGAAGCATTTCTGTAGTTCACGTGTCTATAAGTTGGAGACTTAGGCAGGAATCCTCGGGGCTGTTCTGACCAGGTTCATTCACATGCTGGCTGGTGAGCTCACTGTGATGATACAGTGACTCCGTCATGTGTGTCTCATCACCTGACAGCCTAGCCCACCTTGTTCACAGGACTGCTGTGTGGGGCCCTGAAGCAGAATGGAAGAGCTTGAGGCTCTCTGAGGTCTAGGTTCCACCTGTCACTTTTGGTGCATCCAGCTGGCCAAAGAATATCACAAACGAGACAGAATCAAGAGGTGGAGAATCAGACTCCACTCCTTGAAGATAAAGTATACAGAGAGGGTGGTGAATTGAGTCCACTTATGCATCATACGTCAGCTACTCCTAAGCTGACTCTGAACAATTTACTTGACCTCTCACACCCAAAGAAGGAAAGAGAATTCACGCTTTTCTGTTCCTTATTGTGACACTATGCTTGGTACATTACTGAGGTGAAATAGAAATTCCCCTCAGTGATCACCAAGCATGGAAGAAATTAGGTTTCCCTGGGTTTTTTGTTTGTTTGTTTGCTTTTTCAGCCCTGACTTTGTCCTGACACTCACCCCGTTCACATCTGATGAGACTTTTCTGCTATCCAGTCACAGATTGTCAGGGAGTATGAAACACCTTTAGAGAAAAATAGTTTTAATATTGGTGAAAATGAAGGGAAGAAATGAAAAAAAGAAAAAAAAGGAAAAAGTGAGGAAAGCAAAGAGGGAAGTGAAGAAGAAAAGAAGGAAGAAAGGAAAGGAAGGGGGGAAGAAGGAGAAAAAGAAAAGCATGACAGTTCGCAGTATTTTCTTATCTAGCTTAATGTTTGCCACATCTACCTATCAACCTGCCCTTCTCTATTAGCAAACATAATTAAAATATATCATTTACATAGTGTATTGGTTGATCCTGTGACCCCCCAAGGACTAGTAATTTGGACAGGGCTGAGTCTGGCGTTTGTGATTGGTTTGTTGTCTAGCCCTGGGATTGGTGATGTGAGTGCTGCACCCGCCCAGGGGTGGAGCCTACATACAGACTAAGGGTGGAAGGACCGCGTCTTCTGCTTTCTTTTTTCTCTCCTGCCGGTGCGCCTTGCTGTTTGCAGCAGCCACCATGAATGGCAGCCCCACCACACCACGCTGCCTTGGTGCCAACTGAATATGGACTGAAACCCCCAGAGAACTGTAAGAAATAAACCTTTCCTTCCCTAATTTTGGGCATCAGGTGTTTCATCTCAGCAACAAGTTAAAAGTAAGTAAGACACATAGTAAACTGATTCTGCAGGATCCAAAAAAGATAGTTAACAATCCTAACAACTTTCAAAACTATTTTCTTTGGTGGTTTTTCTTTGGGTGGATGTGTACATGTTCCCTTTTTTATAGCAAAGTTTAAGCACATGTGAGAAAAATTCTGATCCAAAACAGATTTTAAACCAGGAGGCCCACTTCCCTGCACCTAATTGCTAGTCATCAAATTCCTTATTTGGCCCAGGCGCTTTGTAGATTTGGTTTTCAGGGCTCTGTTTCCTCACAGAAATTTCCATGTTCTGCTGCCTATGTATTTGGTATATGTTAATGAGTAGTCCTCTGACAGCAAGCCAAAGAGGGCTGAAGTTTGTTTAAATATTTTATCAATACTGTAGTTGTGAAAAAATCTCATATAAAAAAATGCACTGGGACAAGATCAGATGCTTTGATAATAGCACATGGTCTAAAACTGTGTCAACCAAGCCACAAAAGTGTTTCCAAGTAAGTCATAATCCCAAATGAAGACCCCTACCATATGTTTGCACACCCTAAGCATGATGTCCAAAAGGACTTTGGTCACTCTAGCATGTGTCATTGTCCCTGTGATACTCCTTCAGCATCTATATGCAGTTGGCATCTTGTTACAAGTATTTATGATTTTCTAAGAGATTTCTCTGGCCTCCTGAACATTCTCAGCATATGCTGGGTAGGCTGAAATTATCAGGGAATTAATACCCCTAGAAGCAGCCCTCTAGCAATTATGGATGAGATTTAGTCAAAAACACCCATCCCTCTGATTTTATTGAGTACAGATCTGAGGCATGTTCTCTTCTGTCTTCCAGGATTCCCCAGTTGACCCCCACACCATGGCCACCAACAGCTGTCCATTTGTTAACTATTTTGGCTTCTTCTCTCCCCTGACTTCCATGTCCCCTCATCTGTCACTGCTTCCTTGGGTTATGTTTTGTAGATAAGCTCCTACACCCCACCCCTGACCTCAGAGTGTGTTTCAAGGGGAACCCTAAATCTACCATAATATTCCCAAAGTTAGATTACTGTGCTGCAACTGTCATGATTATCATATTACATTCTGTCCTTTCCTTTCTTCTTTCCACCTTCCCCCATAGCTTTTTACCTTACATTTCAAGATTTTAGAGCCCCTCCTACAAGGTCAAGTTCCTTGCATACCAGTTAAGGAATAATGTAAAAAATAAGAAAAAAAAAAAAACAGAGGGGATACAATATTAGAATCAGAATAGTTCTTGTGGATGACTTCCTTATGGAGGAAAAAAAACCTCATTAAACTCTAGGATAAAAGATAGTTACAAAAATACAGTAAAAATATTTGAGATATTCTACAAATATTTCTTAGTTTTTTTTTTCTCTAAGATCCTTAAACCATGAGACAGAAAATAGAAAAATACTTATCCAGTGCAACACAGAGTATTTCTCAGAAAGTAGAATAGCCTCCAAATTTACTTCTGAAGTTTTGAATTAGAAATGACAGCAGCTCTGTAAATTGGGAAAACCTCCTCCCATCACCTTCACTCAGTCCAGTGAGCAGCCCACTTGGTTTGTGACAGGAAGGCGCTGTTACTGACCAGACGCAGGTGGAATTGCATGGCGCTGCCCCGTGCATCAAGGTCTGACAGAACTGACATAGAAAATGCACCTCACACTGTGTCTGCTTCGAGAGGAGCAGCTCTGTTCATTAGAGAGGCGAAGCTCTTCAAAGTGCCCGATCTCCTGTCTCAGGCTGAAGCTCAGTCAAATGGACTTAAAGCATTGTTTTGAAAATCCAGTCCCTAGAGGGATTAGAAACAAGGACACATTTTGTCACATTTGCAGAATGTGATCATTCTTTTTTTTTTTTTTTTTTTTTATATTTTGCATGTCCTTTCTAAAATACAGTCATGAATACTTTAAATTACTATTAGGTCTTCAGAGAAGTGTTTAGTTATAAGGACCTCCTGTTCCAGTTATCAGTTGCTGAATAACATACTACCTCAAACCTGGTGGTGTAAAACAGTAACAGTTATTTGTTGTCATTGTGCATTAAGGCTATGGGGGTTAGCTTGGTCTGAGCAAATTAGCCCAAATACAGCAATTAAATTAAATTAGCCAAATACAGCAATACTTTTGCAAATTTTTGTGTTCAAACTAGTCTTTAAAATATATTCAGAAAGTGTTAAGAGAGTGGACTGAGATTAAGAAGATGATCACTTCTAAATAAAGAAGTAAATATATAATACTGGTTTTTCTCAAGGAATTCAACCAGCATGTTTAAAGTGGTTCTTTGTCTCTTTGCTATAAGCATATCTGCACTAGGCTCTCATGATGAATCCAGCTAAGAGTGAGAGATTTTAGAATTAGGAATGTAGCTTAGTCCTACCTTACAGTCAGGTGGGAGGGAGAGAGGGAGGAGAAGAAGGAGGGGAAAGGAGAAGGGGGAGAGAGAGAAACGGTGAGAGAGATTGACAAACAAGGATTATCTGCACACTGTTTCAGAATTCACACTAATTAAATAAAACTGAAAGGCAGGTATTCAGTTTTGATATTGTGTAGAAGGGTCAGGCAATAGTTCCATCATTCTGCCACATCACTAGTCAATTCCAAGTAAAACGTACATAACAGCTTTGTATGTGGAGCGTGTAAAAGGGGTTGACTATATTAGACAATAATCATATAGCTGATATATTTGCTGTAAGTTCTGAGTTATGTATCATAAATATCATGTGAATGTTTGTTGAACTAATGAGGCAAAATGGAGTGTCACTGGACAAAATGTTTGATTGTCAGGACTTCTTTGATATGGGGACTCCAAGGACAAGATTCTGGGAACGGGAGACTTCCGGAACTACTTTGAAGTTGAAGCATTGGATTTGTAGTGGAAAGAGAAAAAGAACATTAATTTTCTCTCAGTTTACTTTACAGATGTGTAAGCCATGCCAGGAAGCATTTTCTCATTGATCTTTGGAGCTATTTTGGTCTTGTGAATTCATAAATATCAACACTCCAAACTAATTCCAAAAGAAGAGAAATTACTTGTGCTCAACCCCTTGTCGCAGCTATGGCTTCTGGGGAAAACTGAAAAGCTAGGACTGGGGTCCTGTGTGTTTAACAGATGCTCTTATGAATTTTCCACGTGGTGAGAAATTATAAATAGTTTTCAAAGATAGAAAATATTAACGTTTTGGTAATACAAATGTACCTCTAAATCCATGGGGGATTGCTTATAGGAACCTCTCAAATCCAAAATCTGTGGTTGCTGAAATACCTTATGTAAAATCATGTGGCATTTGTATATAACCTTTGCTCATTGTCCTGTATCCTTTCAATCATCCATAGATTACTTATAACACAATACAGTGAGAATTTTCCGTAATTGTTACACTGTGTTAAGGAGTAAGGACCAGAAGAAAAACTTGTATATTTTGAGTGCAGATGTGCTCACTGTAGATCTAACTACATTTTTGATGTGGCTGGTTGAATTCATAAATGTAGATCTGGCAAGTTGATTGTATTATATACTGACACAATAAAGATGCAGGCAGGTTTTTAGGTACTTTGCTCGAGAAACTTTGTATTTACAACTGAAGTTTTAGTTTTGTGATAATTGGAATACATAGAGTTGGAAGTTCCTCTTCACAGGAGTGGACCTAATGAGAATTAATAGATGATGGTATCATTGTGTACAGAAAACATTTAAAAGGATGAGTCTGAAAAGAGGGGATATTTCAGAAGTTGTTTGTAATGAGTAAGTTTCTTAAAACCCTAGAGTCAGTTTTCTTGGTTAGATAAGTTAAGACTCAGTCTGAAAACCACTATCTCATATTCTAAGTTTCACATCTTTAAGCTACTATTCTGAGACAAGATTGATGCATTTTCAACCCAAATTTCAGAATTTTTTCTGGTAAGCCCTATAGACAATTTTGCTGGGTTATGATCATCCTGGTGTTTCACTGATGTTATGTTTTCATGGACAAGTTTTAAATATTTTAGAAAGCAATGCTTTTTTGTAAGAACTATATTATCTATAAAGTTGGTATTGCAAGTATGTTGTTAATCCACCTCTTTGTTCAAAGAACATCTTATGGGTCAGCTGTGGAATCAGAAACTGACTTGACATTCATGTGGCACTTTTGTTTTTCCAGATAGTAGTCTGAGACACTTAGCCAGGTACTAATTACGTACTCTTCACAGTCACCTATTTTATAATTTTGACCTACTTTAGAGATATGGCTCTGGAAAGAAAAATAACATGCCCAATGCCACATTTATGATTTATTGGACCTTGGACTGAAATGCTGTATGCCTTTTCTATCCATTTTTTTTGGATGTAAGTGGGTGTACATCTCCATTCCTCTCATGGAGTTCCTAAATAAACAGAAGGATGGTTAAGCAAACCTATGACAAGAATAAGAGTTTGGTAGAATGTTCAGGAAGTACCAGAAATCATGGAGGATGAATGCTTCCCTTTGCCTGGGGGATTTGAAAGCTCCACCAAGGACAGCACCTTGACCTGAAATGGAAAAGCGTTGCTGTTTGGAAAAGTTGCTGTTCGCAGGGAACAAACTGTTTTAGATTATTTTGAAACTCTCTATGAAGCCTTCCACCCACTTTTCTAATCTAGGTAAGAGTAATTAGAAGTTTATTCTTTTAAAAGAGATTTTCCTCCAGGGTTGCCTAAGTAAATGTTTTGCTCTCTGTTAAGTGTTCATACTTCGAAGTCTAAATATCTGCTAGTGTGTTTATGTGGGTCTCTCTGATTTCAGAAAGATCTCTATCCTATTTTATTCCAACTCTTCATACTAAATATTAATTCTCTGGGAAACAGTGTACTGATATATTGACCTCCATGGAATATACTTCTAGTGTGAAGTTACTTAGGTGGTTTAAATTCCTTGTCACTGCTCATTTGCCTCGTTTATAAATGTTCTTCCTGTGCTGGCAGGAGACTGTGGAGGTGGAAAGGCTGTCTTCCAGCCCAGCTCCTGCAGCACTGCAGGTCAGTGCCTGGGTCAAAGCAGCAAATTCAGCTATTTTTAAGTTTTCGAGGAAGAGCAGGTTATGTCTTCTCTTGGTCTATGATGTACCTAGTCTTAAAAAATACGTTTTCCTTCATAAGCTACAAAATTGTTTTTGGTATGTTATCTACCCGTTTAGAAAGTTTTGCTGGTGACTTAGTTCAATTGTTTATCTATAAAGTCTTTGAAACAACAAAGTGCTTATCACTAATCTTATCTTCTGCCTGAGTAAACCCCTGTATTTTTTTTTAAAGGGAGGGGGAGGGGAGAATGTCCTTCTTTTTCAATCACACCCAGATTGTATCTTCTTTTGAATTTTATTTCCAGGAACTTCTGTAGGTTCCTTGGAAGTATGCTTGCCAATCAACACTGAACACAACACTGAAACAAATGCTAGTAATTGTTAGAATGTTGACATGGCTACCATTATAGGGCATAGAGCAATGTGACCCAAACAAGGTGGATGGTTAATTTATTTTTCATGCTAAGATCTGAAACAACAGGCAGTTTGAGGTATGCTTACTCCAAATGATTGTCCAGGTATCCAGATTTTTTACACTGTTTCCCTCATGTGCTAGAGTCACATGGCTGAACGTGGCCACAGCACCATGCCCTTGTTCTACGTGGAGGAAAGAAGGGAATGGAAAGAAATAGTTTTCTTTTAAGGAAACAAGGCAGAACTTTCATGCATCACCGAGGCTCACATTTTGTTGGTGAACTGGTTCCAATGACCGTGCTCAGCTGCAAGGAAAGATGGGAAATGTCACTCAGTCGCCCAGAGTTCACCTAGCACTCAGAGACTGTTCTTACCAATGGGAGAAAGGAAACCTGGATTTGGAGGACAGTGAAAGTCTGTGCCACAAAAGACCCCCTCATCCCAGATGAGTTCCGTAAATATCAAGGTCTTTCAAGTTTTAGTTCACAGAAATTCTATATTCCAGTTTTTAATTAACTGGTGGCCTCCAGGTATTTTGTGAATGTTTTTCTGGCTGACTATTTATTTCACACATTGTTGAAAAATCATATTCTAAATTATATTCTACTTACCATCATATAAAACCGATTAACTTTCAGTTTACTTGACTAAGTGCAAATATATAAGTGTGTATATGTATGTATACAATATACAATTATAGATATACACCTACACACGTGTGCATATATAGTGATATCATCTTATATGGTAAAATACATGTGTACACACACACACACTCACATACGAATACATGAAAACGTGATGGAGGCAATTTTTCCTATATTGTTTATCAAATCACTTTTCACTTTTGTCTTGCTAAACTCCCTTATCAGAGTTTAAATTTGAATTCTTCTGCTTTTGCAAAGTGCCTGAAATGGAAAGAGGAGGCAGGTGCAGGAGTTGCTGGTGTCTGCAGCCACCTTTTCTTGTCACTGTGCTGACTTTTCTAATCTTCATTTTTAATTGCATGATGAGTTTTGTGTTTGTTTCTTTCTTTGTATATTTTGGTGCACTGCCTGATGGTGGCTCTAACCATTGAGTTTAATTTTAGTGATCCTGCAACATTTTTGTTAGTGCATATTATTTGTTATTGCTTTATTCCTGTATAACTGATCCATACGTGTATTATATATTATTATATACAACTTAATATATTCTACAAATTAAATAAGCATAAGTGTGTACACATATAAAACAATAGCTTACTGGTGCTCCAGTGCACCATTTTGGCTGTCAAGGTTGATGCTGTTTTGAGTTTTCATATGCTGGGTCTAATTTCTCAGAATAAAGTTTTTAATTGTGCTTGCTCTGGGATTCCTTGAAGACTCCCTGGAGTCAGAGATAGCTCAGAAAGGAAATGCAAACCATAAGCAGAATATTATTTTATAGCTAACTAATCCTGGACATCTCCTCAGTTGACTAACCAGATGTGTGTAAGACTCTGGGTAGAAGATTAAGTAAAGCTGGACAACTTTGATGAGCACAAGTATCAGCAATCAATACCTGACCCTAATGGTATCATCCAATGTCTGATGAAAATGCAAGTTCCAAGTGATGGCCCTGACTCATTGCCCTTACTTGACTGGTTAGTTTTGGCACATTTGAACAAATTTAACTCTGTATTTCTGTGTTTACATTGAGTATTTTATAAAGGTACGAGTTTGGAGAAGTGGTTTTAAATGGGTTCTTGTGAATTAAAACAAATCTTAGCCTCTTTCTGAGAAGACTTCTAAATTCTCACATACTTCCCTACCAGATGTTCTTGGAAATGGTAGAAAATGTCTCAGCTGAATCTGCTAGGTTTTGAGTGCAGGCAACATTTTGTCCTTTCAGCCTAAAATAAAGACTTGTTTTTGTCCACCGCATTTACGTTGTTTCCTTTGCATCCCTGCATGCAGAAATACTTCCACCTTTCAGCTGCCAGAAAATGCCAGTGATTCAGGATGCTTTGTGAAGCTACCATGTTTTGTTTCCAGTGCAATAATGATGTTGAGGATGGCATGACACTTTCTTCTGCTATTGCAGCACAAAGCCAGATTTATGATGAGGCTTTTCAAATCCCTCTTTCAGATTGCTCTCTTACTAAAACCGTCACATAATTGGAAATGTGTGTTTACTTCTGGAGTTGGTTTCCCTGTCCATCTCTGCAATATTCAGATGATAGTCCCAAAGGTTCTGAAATTACTGTTGGGTCTTTGTTACTATAGTCTTACAATTTCGTGAGGACCTTGACTTGCGAATTTTATAAAATCTATGCCACAGAAATGTAGATGAAAATAAGCATTACTTAAATATTTGTGAAGGAGCTATGCTTCTCATTTCACCCTTATAATTAAATACTGGCATATTTTCAATTGAAACTGTAAGAAAATAGGTAGGAAGCAGGCTGGAACTGAGGTATAATTTTTTCCCAGGCAAAGACCATTAAAGTAAGGTCCCTTCCCTCTTATTTTGCTAAAAAAAAAAAAAAAAAAAAAAATTGTAGCATAAGACTGTGGAATCCTTTGATGAAGGAAAAAATAGCATTGGATCAATAATAATATCTATCATTTTTTATTTGTTTATCATACACCAGGCCTTGTTCTCAGTCCTTTACATTGTATCAACTAAGTTATTATAGAAAAAGGAGAGGATAGATATTATTTTCACTTAACTTTTTTGATGGGAAGCTGAACTACAGAAAGATTAAGCAATTTGTACCAACTCTCAAAGCTGAGATTTGGACTCAGATGGTTTGGTACCAAAGCCTGCATGCTTAATTCATGTAATAAGGACATGATTTTAAATACTTGTTCTCATGAATTATCTTTTGTATTTATAGAAGAGTCATGCTACACTGATACAGTTCCATCAAAGACTGAAATATTATAGTCTCTCCCTGGATTGGATTATCTGTCCTCTTTTCACTGGTTCAACCCCAAAGGACCAGCGCTCACATCTGGTATCCAGGTCCCACTCTTGGGTTCTAAAGTCCCTGTGAATGTGTGTCACTGTGTGGAGCCCTCCTGTTTTGGCAGATGAGGTTGGTTCAGGATGCCTATTGTCTTGATAGCATACAAAGGACCCTGCAAAGGTAGCAGACCATTTTGCAAATCTAATGTGAGGACCAGTCCATTGAGGTGTAGCAGATTCTGAAAGACTGGGTCTGGACATCTTGATGACATTGGTTACTATATGATTTGAAGGAATATGATTAGCACCTGTGGTGACAGCATCTGGGTCCTTTGCGGGGTCATAAAGGGTGGGTGTAAAATAAAAGGAAGTGTGAAAGGACAGAGGCCAGAAGCATGATGTCACATTCAACAAAACAATGAAATCAATAAAACAAATAGACAAAGATCAAAACTACCAGTGGAATTTTGCTTTACCACCAGAGGTTAGTAAAATTTCACATAATTGAAATTAGGGTGTGCTCCCAAGGTCCTATTTTTTTTTTTTTCAGATTCTCTTAGAAAAGCTTATTTCTCAGAGAGACTTGTTTTTGGAATATTATGCATGTTCTCAAAGCAAAATTTATACCTTGAAAGAATAAGACTCAACACACATGAATTTTTTTATATTAAAATTGGGAGAAAGATATTGTTCAGAGCTGACATCTTGGTCCTTTTTATATTGCCCTGCAGAAGGCAATGCCTTTCCCCGACAGGATGAAGCCTTTAGCATGTTTTTGTGGTGAGGGCCGTGCTTTGGCCATGGTGATGAGAGAACTTCTCATGCGCTCTCTTTTTGACAGAAGCCACTGAACCTTAGCCTGTGAGTCTACCAGACCAGTACGTCTTTAGTTATTAGGCATCTGACTGAAACAGGGGCTTTGGATCTTTTGTTCCTTAACCAAAGCTTGTTGAGGGAGAAAAGTCATTTCTTTTTCTTTTGCTTTATTAAGGAAACGAGGCCAAATGCTCCTAAGAAGTAGAAGCTCACCAACCATTTGGGGAAAATATCCCTTAAACTTAAAGAGGTGCTTTTTCATAAGAAACTTGGGAGCTTACCAAGAGATACTCGATGGGCTTTTTCTGTTTGCTGTCTGTGGGTTAATATGACTTCACTGTGAATAATTATGGAATAGAAAGTAGCACAGCACAGGTAAGACAGTTAGTGCACGTTTTAGTAAATACGTGTTTGGTCCCCTGCTTCCCACCGACTTTTCTGGTCGCCTGTCTGTAATATAAGGTGGTTCAAGCCCACGAACAGGAAGGTGCAGTGCAGGCTGGGTTTCTGTTCTTGGCCCTTGGCTTTCTGGCTGCTGAACTGGCAGAGGAACACACGAAGCATTTGACCTTGCTTCCATCTCTCATACTGCTCTGCGCTGCCCTTGGTATTTAAATGAACATGATTCTCCTGACTTGCTGTCAGCTGGGCTTGCACTCTGGGCTGGCTTCCAGCCCTGGGGATGGATTTAGTGCTGTTGCATCGACACTTGCTGCTCAGATGCCGCCTCCCCCAGTTTCTATTGTAGAATGGAGCAAATCTGCCAAAGTCAATGAGATAGTTTATTTGTTCTCTCTAAAGAGGCCAAGGTGAAGAAACCTAAATGGGCCCCAAAATAGATAGATGTGAAGTATGATTTATATTAGTGAGAACATCTGTAAATTTATGTGGACCACATGAGAGTTGTCTCTCGTGGCACAATACCAAGAGCCAGAATGTATCACAGTGTTTACGTGCTGAACATGTATCACATCATTTAAACTTCATAACAACCCTAGAGTATGACAATGATGATTGTCCGCAAGGAAGATGGAAGCACAGACAGACTAAATCACTTGTCAAATGTCACATGCGGCCACTGAGTGGCAAAGTTGAGATCTGAAGCCAGCCAGACTCTAGCGAGAGTCCTCTAGCTGCTCTGATGCCTTTCTCTTTGACTGGTGGCCTCCATACCTGATCTGAAGATGTTTTGCACGCTTTCTGAGGCAGCGATCCTTACCTGAGATTCAGAGGCTTGGATTCTGGTCCTAGGTTGGCAGCACCAAGTCAGAGGAACTATTTGTATCCAAACTTAATCATGCCTAACATGAGAAAATAACACCTGTGACTGGAATTTTACTTGCCCAACTTATAAGATGTATAGTATTATGTGGAAATACTCGTGGAGTTGCTTCAAAATATGCATGCCACTATGTAAAATTGTGGTACGGATAGCTAGAAAATTATAAGGATGTGTATCAGTCCTTCTGTTGGGCTGGGATTATCACTAGGAAATATCTTCACAGTGGAGAACTTCATGTCCCATCCCTTTCCAATAAAATGTGAGGAGTGACATGTGTCACTTTAGCCTGATGTGGTTATAGAAAGGAGGTGCCTTCCTCTCTGTTTTAGACCTTTTGTGCTTCTACGAAAGGCTATTTGAGAATCGGTAATTTATGAAGATCAGAGATTTACTTCTTACGTTTCTGGAGGCTGGAAAGTTCATGATGGAGGGACTTGGATCTGCTGAGTATCTTCTTGCTTTATTGTCTCTTGGTGAAAGTTGGAAAGCATCACATAGTCAAGAGAGAGAGAAGAGAAAGTCAAACTCCCTGTGTGCTAACAAACCCACTCCCAGGGTAACAACATTAATCCATTCACGAGGGCAGAGTCCTCGTGGCCTAATCACCTCTTGGAGTTCTCGTGTCTCAATGCAATTACACTGAGGATTGAGTTTCCAGCGTATGAACTTTGGAGGACGTATTCAAACCTAGTGTTTACAGTCTTTCCCCAGTGCTTAACTGAATGGACGATGTTCCATTCATTCATAGACTGGAGAGCCAAAAACTCTGGAATCTCAATTATCAAATGATCATCAGTAGGAAAATCAGGAATAGCCACATTGGACTGTAACATGAATAAGAAATGAACTAGCAACGAATTACAGCTCTGAGCTTTAGAAGGTTATCTGTAATAACAGCTAGCATTACTACCCACTAAAAGTGCAGGGCAGAGAGAGAGAGATGTTGTTGGTTTAATCTTGTTCCAGAGGAAAGAAGTGGGGATTTTGTTATTGCTCAGCCTTTAAATTGCTGAGCAAATCACTAAACTTAGCAGTGCCTTATGTTATGTTTCAATGCAGAAAATTTTTATTTTGTGACCTCAAAGCAGTGTTTTTCTACTGGGAGCATTTTACTTCCCATCCCTGTGGGACATTTGGCAATATATGGAGATATTTTTGCTGGTCATTATTAGGGAGAAGGGTACTCCTGGCATCCATCAGGGGGCAGACTTCAGGGATCCTGTGCAACATCCTACACCTGCCAGTGACACCCATTACAAGAAGAACACCAGCTGAGCCAAAGTGAAGATAGTGCTGAGGTTAAGAAACCTGGACTTGGAAACGTGTTTGGAGCCATGGTTGTGAACTCTATGATCATATTCATGTGACGTGGAACTCACTTAAACTGGGAGGCCCCCTGTCTGATCCCTTCTCTGTACCACATTCTCTTTGCTGGACACATTAGTCAACTCTGGTTCACAGGTAGCATAATTTGTTGGATTGACCATTGGGTGAAACAGAAGACATTGGCTTTAAAGGTGGATCTGTTTGTTAACAGATGTATGGTTTGGGGGAAAATAAAACTCCCTAAGCTTCACTTCCCTCATCTGTGAATGGGAAAAATAACTACTTCATAGAATTATGAGTATTAAAAATAGAATGATATACTTTAAATTTTTACTGTAACTAGTGGCACAAAACAGATATTCAGAATAAATATTCTTTTGCTTCCCAGGACTTTCATAAGTGTCAACAAAAAACTTGTTAATAAGACATGAATCTGTACTCTGGCAAAAATAGGAAATAATTTATAATAGATATAAACATAATGTACTGGCCCATATATTCATATATTTTTGGTTTACTGGTTAAACAAATAACTGATTTCAAAGTAAAAGATGAAAATTTTTTAAAAATATTATTATTCAGCTCTTAAGTCATACAGTTCCAATTTTACTTGTAGTCTACTCCTTACAAGGAATTAGTGAGGCCTTTTCTGGCGATGACTTAGAGAAGTGTGACTATGCTGATACAGGTCCAATTTTTTTTATTCTGTGGTCATTCCAGTTCTGTGTAGTCTTATTTCTCTTTCACATTCTTGGCTGGCCTGTGTCCATGCTGACCTCCACTTCATGCTTTGCCATGCATGGCTGCTTGTGTCCTCATATCAAGGTTGACATTTCAGACAAGACATTTTCAGGTGCTCTTTTCAGTGGCCCAACAATCAGATACTGAGTTTCAGATCCTCATCAACTTTACTATCACCAGGACACCTATCCTACCAAAAAGTATCTGCACAGATAAATTCAATGCTAAGACTTAATGAATGAGATCTACCCATCGGTGCTTGTACCATGAATGTCTTTGCCTGTTGCCAGGGTTGGGGGAAGGTTCTTAGTTTTAGTGCTGTGGTATTTGTTTGTCCTAAATGCTGACAGAAAAAGACTGTCTTTTCCATCGGTCTTTATAATTCTGGGTGGCACATCATACATAGAAAAAGCGTAATGTGTGTCTAGACCTCTTGATACTGGAGGCGACCAGCTGGGGTGTTGTATGTTCATGCCTTACGAACTCATGCTAAAAGATCAAAATTTAGGTAGAGCTGTCCCAAGCCATTCTTAACTTTCTATTTGTTGAGAAGCTTGGTTGTAGACTCCCTTGGTATTGAACCATAAAACAGATTATTTAAACATAAAATTCTACCCTCTTTTTTCTAAGCCTCAACATTCTAAAGTTTCCGCTAAAGTCTTATCCTTTATTTTTAGTTTCTGGAGTTTTGTATCGATTGTCCCCTTATCTTTAGGAGCTCGAACCGTGCTGCATGCTTGTCTCTCCCAGCCGCCCGCGGTGTCTGCCTGTGCACGCGCAGATCTGCCTCTCTGCACGCCTGTCCTCCTCCTGTCTTGGGATCCACTTGGTGTCTCAGCATTGTCTTCTTCAAGCACACATTATAATTATTCTCCTCTGCTTCAGGGATGAATATTGAGTTCTGTGCAATTAATGCCATTACAGAGCAGATACAGGGCTCTTCCTGGCATCTCCAATACATTTGGAACGTAGAAGAAGAAAAGCATTATATAATTTATGTGACTTAGAAACTAATTCTTTTCTTGACTTTTGAAAATGACATTTTAAAATGAAGTTATTAGCCAAGAAGAAAGCACTCCTGGAAACAGCTGATTGCTCATAACAACACTGGCCAGGAAGCACCAAATTCTGGAGCTGCTTCTCAGCTGCCTGTGGGTAGCATGGGGACTGCAGAGGGTGAGGGGGGAGGTAGGGCAGCAGGAGGCAGTGGGAACAGTTGGAGCCATTGGCCTGGAGAACAGAAGTCCAAGGGGAGGCAGGAAGCTATTTTCAGCTCTCTTAGAAAGAATGAAAAAACATGATCTTGAGCTCTTCAGTCAACAGAACTAAGACTGGAGGGTAAAAATGGTAGTCACAGAAAGAAATCCAAACAGTGCCTTTGGAAATTGGTTCCTAGTATTAAGAATGGAGTGTTTTTCTTACAGAAGTTTTTCTCTGTAAACCTCAACCAGTGTATCCACTTTTCTAGTAGTACATATTTTATATCATGCCTATATGTTTACACATATTTGGGGGAAGGTAAGATCATGACCTGTCTATTTTTCTTAAACTGGAAGGCAAATTTGGATTCCTTATAATAAAGGCATTATAAGAATTAAGAATATCTAGTGGTGGAACAGACTGCCTCCTGAGAAGTGAGCTTTTGTTGTGGGTTCAAGTAATTGGAATAGCATACACCGGTGAGCTTTTGCCATGAGTTCAAGTAATTAGAATAGCATAGGCCAGCAGGTCTCGAATTTAATAGTCATGCACATCCTGCAGGGAGTTTACTAAAATACAGGTTCTGACTGAGTAGTATGAGGTGTAGCATGGGATTCTGCATTTCTGACAAGCCGACCAGGTGGTAGCAGTGTTAGGGTCACTTGGAGGAATGAAGTTCTGAGTATCTCTGGGCTTAAAATGAGTGCCTGCCCGGAATTGAGATGAATTACAGTAACTGTACCTTTAAGTTTTGTTCTAATTCGAAGGTTGTTTATTGTCTTGATTACAAAGACATCTATGGGAAAGAAATACTGATTTTATATAGCTGTTTTCATCTTGCCTTATCATTGGTTCTTTTTTCCTAGTACAACATACATTATTATGATGGTAACTACAATGATAATTTTTTTATATTTTAACATTTAAAGCAAATATTATATTCCTCAACTTTCACTTGTTCCACATGTCTTTATATAGAAAAATTTGTATGTATTTATTTTAGGATCCTTTCTATGTGTCTAAGTCAGTTTCCATAGTAACATAAGGATTCTATATAAGCGATGTCCTGGAGGATTCTAATAGAAGGGGCCAGAATAACAATAATAACCAAGTAATGGCTAACAATAGCTGAGCAAAGTACACATACTGGTCACTCTTCTAAGGGGCTTTATGCATTAAACTATTTAGTCTAAAACACAGTCTCATGACAGCATCATTAATATTAACCACTTTTATACATAAAGAAAGTGAAGTACAGGAAAATCAAGAACTTGACTCAGAATTACTAAGCTAGTAAGTGCTAGAATGGGGATCTGAACCCAGGCAGCCCAGCTTCTGAATTGGGGATCTCAACTATTAGACCTGCATTGGGACAATTCACTGGGGTGGTGCAAAATAAGGTAATACCTTACACTGATATCAAAAAGTGCATTCTTCATTTTCCTGCCATTAGTGGACTTTTTCGTTTTTGTTGATTACTTAATCTTTTAAATGCATACTTCTTGGCCACCAAGAATATCCATGCCACATCCAGGCTGCATTTTGTAATCTGTGGCATTTCCTTTGACACATGGAATCTGTTGGAATAACCAGTATGAATTCCATAAAACAAACTTTAAAGGAGTCCTGGAAAGGCACATATGAGATATTTATAAATTTTGAATTGTCATTTTCTGATACTTGTTAAAACTAAAGGATACTGGAGTTCCAGTATTGGTTTGAGTGATATAAAATTTGTTTACAAAATTCTACCCAGTTCCCCAGGCACTCCACACTATTCTTACAATTTTGGCACATTGTGAGCGTTGCTTAAAGTTGGAGGAGGTGGTGAGCAGTGATGAGTGAATGATGGCCAAGATGGTGTCTGTGACCAAGACTGTGGTTCTGAGCAGACAGCTGTGGGTACTGGAGAGTTGGTGGCAAGAGAGTAGCAACTCTTCCCTTCTGGTGGGATCTACAGAGGCTGTTTTTTTTCTGTTTTCCAGATGTTTGAATTTATTAATACTAATCACTGATAACATGTGAACATAATTCAAAAAATATAAGGGATAGAATTGTAACCATAAAAGCTGTATTTATTTTTCACAGAGCTTGGTACAGTCATAGGGAATGCTCAGATATTATCCTGTTTTCTCTGGGAGTATATTCAGCTGATAGAGTTCTCACATCCTAATTATTTTGTTATGTCTTCTCATTAATACATTATGCACTAAAATGGTCCAGTGTGCAGGACTGGTGTGGGTTCTGTTTTGCTGAATATTTTTACACCTTATCATATTTTAAAAAACTAGCTACAAGAGCTGGGACAAGGGTGATAAACTTAAAAGTCATCAGTAAAAAAGTTTTCTTTATCCAGTTATCAGAAGAGAGGCAGTTTCTAAAATCATGTTGTACACTAATGCAATATGATTTATGTTCACTAAAATACATGCATCTCAACTGTATCTCTTAATGAATATGGATAAATGTATACACCTCTGTGTAAGCACTGTGCAGATCAACAGAGAACATTTTCATGGTCCTAGAAGTCCTTGTGTTCCCTGTTTTAATGAGCACCACTCCCTCTTACCCCTTTACACACACAACGTAGCCAGGGACAAGTATTACTCTCTCACCCAGCATAGTTTTACCTCCTTTTGCCCCTCAGCCAAGTGGAATCATTGGTATGATTTAGTTTGGCTCAGCATAATTGTTTCACTCTCAATATTTTTTGTTATCCATCCAGGTCATTGCTTGGTGCATTGTTCTTTTTTATTGCTATGTAGTGTTTCCTTACATGACTTTACCATGATTTGTTTCTCCCTGCTCCAGTGGGTGGACAGTTGAGTAATTTCCAGTTTGAACTATTACACAGAAAACTGACACAATTTTATGGCTACTTTTGCAGATGTGTGTTTTCATTTCATTTGGGTGATTACCTAAGTGTGGACTTGTTGAGTCATAGCGCACGTGTATGTTTACCTTTATTAGATTTCCCAGTTCTTGTTCACCAGACATAAATGAGAGAAGCAGGATGGCTGTGGCCACAGTGTTGTGTTGTGGCGTATGCCTTATGTGGGCACCTCCACCCTCTCTTGTGTCACTGAGTTGAAAAGAGTGGCACAGAGTAACAGGCTGGGGTTGGCGGTGCTCGGATTGTAGTTAGTGCCCGGGAGAGGTAATGTATCCTTCCCTTGCCAACAGAACAAGCTCATTTGCTCCCAGAAACGCTCCTCAGCTGGCAATGCCTGCCAACCTTCCATTAAGAGTTACAGCAAGCCCACGGGCTGTGTTGCAGAATTAATTCCAGGATTGGCTTCCAGCCCACTTGCACCTTGACCTTATCTCCGCTTATGTTCTCTCCACACCCCTCTGTATTCATCCAGCTTCACAAAAGCTCCCTTCTTCTGTTTTTGCTAATTTGCTTAGTTGATCCTCTCATTACTGAAGCTTGATAGTCATGAACTCTCTACTTTAATCAGCTTGTGACTTCGGACTAGTCACATCTTTAAGCTTCTGTTTCATTGTCTATAAAATGGAGACAAGAATGTGGTGAGCGCTCGAAAGTTAATGCAACCTTGAGTGCCTGACGGGGTCTGGCAGAGAGCGTATGCTCGGTCAGTGCTGACTATTCTTAGCCCCTGCATGGTCTGCCCCTGCTTTTCCCCTTATAAATGATTGGGTCACCGCACATTCCATGGTTCCCTTAATGGATCATTCTAGTAAAAGACACTGCTAGGAATTAGTGCCATATAAAAGGGTGAGGGGACCCTCTTTGTTTTGTCATGAGAACACACAGTCTTTGCCAGTCCTTCACAGGCAGTGCATCTGCTAGCACCTTGCTCTTGAACTTTCCTGCCTCTGTGACTGTGAGTGATAAGTTTATGCTATTCACAACATTTTTTTAAAAAGAGCCTGCTAGGAACTGCTTTAAGAATTCCTGCCCGGTTCCATTCCTCTCTAAAGCTCAGCTGTGAACTCTTACTGTAAGATGAAGTCAAGAGCCGGGCTTGGTGGTGCATGCCTTTAATCCCAGCACTCGGAAGGCTGAGGTAGGCAGAGCGTTGTGAGTTCGAGGCCAGCTTAGGCTACAACGCGAATGCAAGGCCGGCCTGAGCTACATAGTGCGACCCTGCCTCAAAAAACCAGTGCTGGGAGTTTGGCTCAGTGGCTCAAGTTCCTGTCTGGCAGGTGCGAGGTTGTGAGTTCAAGCCCCGGTGCTGCAAAAAAAAAAAAAAAAAAAAAAAGATGAAATCAAGATGAACCACTGCAGGCACTAAAGACCCTGTGAGCTTGATATGGGGCTCATTGGATTTCCTTTTCCATACTTCCTAGTATTAGATTTTAAGGATTACATGCTACAAATAGATTATGAACTTTAACACACTCTTAAGACTCCAGTTTCAACACATACAGACTGTCTCCCCTTTCGGAATGGATTGTTATAACATGCCGAGTGGCTGGACACTACCATTCTGCATGTCCGATGCTCCTGTGACTGTGTGGAAGTTCAGGGTACCTTTCCCACTCACAGCAGGAAGCACTTTGTATATACCAGGAACAGAAAGGCCATTGTTTTTATCTGAAACAGTGTCATCTAACAGCTACTCCCTTTCTTCCATGATTTTCATCTTGAAGGCTTCAGGCATGATGCCTGCACCCTGGTCCAACACTTCACACCTCTCCTCTGCTTCCTGCTGCATTGGCGTGATATGTGGTACCACAATCCTTCTCGGCTCAGGGACCTCCCCTTTTCCCCCCTCCCACTGTACCAACACAGACACCCCAAAGCTTCTTGTCCCCCCAGCACACACATCCCAAAGCTTCTCTTCTTTGTCCTTCACTCATGTCACCCTCCTCTTCAACTTGAAATCACCTCTACTCCTCCCCTGGCTTTGCTGTGTGTTGTTACAGCAAAAGACTTCTGAGAGTTGTCTTTGCTCCTCCACACCCAGCAGACTCCATCATGGCCATTGTACCCACCACACTGCTCAAAATGGTGCCAATGTCTAATGTCCAGGCATCTATGTCCATGTCACCTGAACCATCAGCATCCCTGACCTGCCTGACAGGCCTCTCTCTTTGCTGTGTACTTGGTGCCTGGCTTCTGGGAAGCCGTGCGTGCTGCTGTTTCTGCATGCCCCTCTGCTCCTGGACTTCACTTCCTCACAAGGGCCCAGCTCTGGACCATCGTGACCAACGCAACTCTTTCCAGTCCTTGACTTCACTTTCTACCAACTTTTAGGTTTTAGTGCTATCCCTATCTGAGATTCTCATTCATTCGTATACATGTTACTATCTCATGGAGTCATTTGTAATACTCAAATTGCATGTTTAACAATGATGACAGCTGGCATTTACTGACGACCTGCCGTGTGCCAATTGCTACCCTGAGCTTTTGCATGTATTAGTGCATTCCATATGCATGACCAGCTGATCAAGCAGGAATTACTGTCTTTGAGTTACTGATATGAATACTGAGATACAGAGAGGTGAGATAACTTGCCCTTATTCCCCTAAAGGTAAGTAGTGTAGTAGGCTTCAGAAATACCAATCTGAACACCAAAATCTGTGGTAGAAATTATGCAGGTGAAAACCACTCAATTAGCCTTTTTTCTCATGCTTCACAGGAGTTTCAGAGAGATTTAGTGAGAAGGGACATCTTCCATGACACTAGCTGGAGAGAACTGACATTTTCTGGCCTCTGGAGCACTGAGGATGCTCAGGATTGGCTTTGTGATGACTGAAGAAGTAATGTATCATACCCAGTGAGGCATTTGTCTCACTCTGCAGTGTGGGTGGCAAACAGTCAGCAAAGGAGACAAGCACATCCTAGGCCTTCAGTAAACTTTAGTGTAAGAATACAAATTTCTAAAGCTTACAATTTATAAATAACAAAAGTATGTTTTCATTAACAAATGCATAATCAAGTGTGGACTGGAACTAGTTCTTAACTTAAAACAAAAGCGGAAAGTTGAACTGGTCCTTTTGCGTTCTCTTTGGCCTTCCACTTCATCATCGATGCCACAGCCTTTGCTTATTATTGGCCGGGGAAAGTGAGTCATGAGGCGCTGTGCAGAGAAAACAGGTGTTTCCCAGTGGTTCAGTTGTGTCTCCTGGGCTGAACTTTGCCTTCTTTCCATGAGTCCACAGCACACTCTCCTAGCTTGTCAGCTCTCCTATTAACTGATGCTCTGTTCTTGGCAAATCTGAACAGCTCTAAGCGAAAGCCAGCCTCCCAGAATCCCTGAATTTAGATCTAACCTGTTCTTACCGCAACCCGTCTCTGCCTCTTATAAGTCACCTGTGTCACTGATCTGCTCCTTCACAAGAGACCAAAAACCCATTGGAAATTTGTCTGAATGCCTACATATGTAGCCCTGCTCAGGATACTTGTGTTTTCTGGAAATTGACAATTAAAAAGGGCGATGCATAGTATCCCAGAGGAAAAGTCTTTATTATTTAACTATCATAGAATATGGCAGCCTTTAAATCCTAGTAAGCCAGTAACTCCACTCGGGTGCCCACACTGCTGTCCTGGAATATGCATCGCATAGCAACACCCAGGACCAGCACTCCCCAAACCACAGTTTGTTACTGAGACCCCCAGGGCCTTGTTGAAACTCCTAGATTGGAGTGTAGCTCAACGGTAGATCCCATGTTTGCTATGCTCAAAGCCCTGGGTTCAATCCACAACACCATAAAAAAGGAAAACAAAACAAATAAAAATTCCCACAGATTTCTAGGTCCCTTAGCAAAATAATCAGAGTCTGTTAGTCTTCCAGACCCATTTCTAACAGGTCCCAGCTGATGCTGCTTATCTGGGCCCCTCGCTTTGAGAATCATCCTCTGTGATTATTGTCACAGCCTCTGACTTCTCGCGACCACCTGTACTTTTTATTTCACTGTCACGAGAATTATCCTTTAAAATTCTAAAAATGATTATTTCATATATTTTCTTATCTTGTTTATAAAGCTGGGAATGGTTCCCAGTGGACCATTTAATGTATTTTTAGACTCTTTGGCATGGGGCAACACACTAAAAGAAACCTCCCAAAGACAGAATTTGTCAGGCGCTTCATTCTCATTATTTTAATGGTGACTGAGATACGATCCACCCAGTTCATGTATCTGATCTGTGAGTCCTTCAAGCGATTCTTTATTTCACGGACTTACACAGGCTATGAAAATATTTGTTTAGAATAAATGAAAATATACATACAGTGCTGTTTATAAATGGTTTTGTAGCCTGTAAGTAAGACATTATAGCAACTACAAAGTCCTCATACTGTACATCAGGATTCTGCCACCAAGTCCCAAGTGCAAAGTCGTGAGCATCTGGCCAGTGTCACATAGGAGAAGTTGCTGTGACCTCATCTACACTTTGCCCTGCCTTAGTTTGGTTGACACTCCTCTGTAGGCCTCAGGCCATCTCTTTTCCAGACTTCTAGATGCAAGGGTTACTTGTCGTTGTTAGGTGTTTGTTTTGTTTCAGGGCTCTTGATCCTAGTTCTTTTCCTTTGGATCTGTAAATACTCTAAGTGGAGTCCACGAAGAGGTTTGACTTGCCTCCAGAATGCACTGCTAGATGCTGGTTTCCAGCTTTACTAACCAGCCTGAAGGATGGCCTTTGTGTGTTTGGCCTCAGTCTGTGCCTACTGCACACCATGTCCTTAGTTGCCCTTCTTTGCATACAAGTATGGAAGGGAACATTTCATTCTCCTCCTTTGGGTGGGAACAGTCAATCTGTTTATGATCTGAGCTAAAACTTATTATCTCTATTGCATGAAGAGCTGACTTTATCTGTGCACAGCCTCATCCTTCATCATTTTCCTATTTCATACTGAAATTCTAGGCTTCTGGTGGTGTCTGGGCCATTTGCAGCCTCGGTCATCCTTTCTAGTTTCATCTCCTAACACTGTGGTATGTTTATTCTTGCCATTCTCCAAAGTCAGAAACCCTTACACCTCCCTGCCTTCCTCACTTAGTTCCCTCATATATTAGTTACGTTACCCAGAGGAACAGAACCAATAGAATACAGGTGTATATAACTACCAGAGACTGAAAGTTCTGGAGCCTGATGTCCATGGCAGTGGTAGCTGTACAGAATGCACCTGCTCAAGAGCAAGAGGCATGCACAGTTTGCCTCATACTCTCTGTTCCATCGGGGCCCCAGCCTATTAGATGTCACCACTATGTTCAGGGTGTATCTTACCCACTCATTTCACAGCATCGCAATCATTTCTGTTAATCCCTTCACAACACAGCTGGAAGTGTATTTCACCAGTCGTTTAGGCTTCTTTCCATCAATTCAAGTTTACAACTAAGATTAATCATCAAACCTCTTCCAAAAACATCCTCTACAGTGTATCCTCTCCTGTTGCCCCATCTCAACTGGGTAAATAAAGCCCACACATGCAGACCTTCCCAGATCTTAAATGAAATCTTGTTAAACCCAATGAAAATCAGGTGGTTTGTCCCTGAAGGCAGTTGACTAAGTCTTCTCAATTTTTTTTTGGTCTGGTTTTCATAGGAATGTATGTGTGAGGGAGAGGGGAGGTATTTGCTGCAGGCAAATATTTAAACGTTCAGAGAATTAGGGGAATCAAGGACATAAAGCTCGATAAAAGGGTGCCCAGTTGATGCAGATTTGGCATGCCGAAAGGAATGTTTGCCTCTTAATGATCTTTGCTTTCTTCTTGCAAGTATGACCTAAGGCAATTAAAAACAGAAAACTGTTCTAGCCAAACTGACAATTATTTTGTGGTAGAGACTTGGTATCCTGTATATTCACCATATTGTTAGAGGGTTGAAAAACAAAACAAAACAAAACAAAGCTTCATAACTGTCAACATCCTCTTCTTTCACTCTTCATGATGCCTTCTCAGGAAACAGGAAGAGCTGGGGTGTTTTTGCTCTGGGTCTTTTTGTGTTGACACGGATGCATTTGAAGTATTTAAAAAGGGATGCAGTTGGAAACTTGGGTTTCTTTTACTCTTTATTTCCCTTTGTATTTCCACACTTTGCTACACTTGATTGAAACCATGTATTGTTGAGAGGCTGAGGCAGACATTGGGGTGGGGCAAAGGCTTAGCATGTGCAAAGCACAGGGTTCAGTTCCCAAAACCAAAACAGACAAACAAATAAACACCAAATTCCCCCCAAACATTATGTGTTGTTCATGTCAGGGACTAAGCCTCGGGTTCACCATGTTAATGTCTTTGAAGGGATACCACTTCAGTGACCCTGAGTCTAAAAGGCAGTTAAAAAAATTATCAGATGTGATGTTTAAAAGAGTATTGTTGTTGTTCTTTTTCTTTTCGCTGCTACTGGGGATTGAACCTGGTACTACATACTCAGTGCCTTTTTTCTTTTCTCTTTTGAGACGGATTTTGCTAAGAGATGACTTTTAATTATGTGTCATGGCTCCCTTGTTTATAGCTGAAAAATTGGAAACGTGGAGTCTCAGATAATGTGAATTGCTTGACCAGACACCTTTTGCTTGTTAGTTCATGGTCCTTCCCTTGTGACACCTTCTGCTCATGAAATGCCAATATTGCCCCACCAGAGTGACATGCAGTGTCTCCAGACTTTGCCAGATGCCTACAGCTAGGGGCAAGGTGAGAAGAGAGGCAGTAAAATTCTCCACTCCTTGCCCAGATGTGTTGATCTACAGGTAACCTGAAGCTGTGCTGGGCAGAAGCCAGATCTCTCCCTAAAACTTACCCAAGCACAGAAAAGAGAAGAAGAGATGCACTGCAAAATGAACGTGACTTTCTTTTCATGATATCAGCATTTCTCCTCAGCTGAATTACAGTCAAATTTTCAAATAGTGTTTTCTGCAAGCATCTAAAATGGCAGACAAAGACGATTCCATGGGTTCTGCCATGAAGGGTCCAGTGAAGCTGGGAGTGGTCCTGACGCAGAGGAGGGAGGTCAGAGATATTCCTGCTGCGCTTTGAAGTGTGGCAAAACACACAGTCGTGGAAAGAGATTGAAGAGTGCCCTCAGTTTGTGTTTCTGTTTATTTCCCCAGGTCTGGGGATCTAACTCAGAGCCTCACGCATGCTAGATCTCAAACCCTGTTACATTTTTAAAAGAAAGTAACTATGACATGTGACTTTATAGTGACAGTAAAACTATTTGAAATGTCACTCCAAAACGACAGCTAATTTCAATCTTTTCTTGCTAACAAAGTTCACGCTTCCTTGCTCTTGCTCCCTCCATTTCTGCCTATGCAACTCCATCCCTCCTAGTCCCTCATGATGCAAGTCCCACACATGACGAAGATAATTAAGCAAGTCTGATTTGCAAAGGCTTGAATAATTAATAACTGAGTTTTTTGACATTTTAAGAATATTATCTTGACCTTGTTCTTGTTCAGTCATGAAGAGAAAATTCTGGAGACGTGTGCCAGAACAAGGCCCTTTGCTTAATAAAGATTTAATTTATACTGTTTACTGGCATTCTTTTCTTTTTTAGTTGACAGAGCCAAAATCACGCCATTTTCCAAACAATCAATTACAATTTGAAGTATTAAACATACACCTCCTTATTGTTATATTTTGTTGCTACATTAATCAAGGCACTGACAAACAAAATTCTGTCGCAGAGCACTTAATCTGCTTTAAAACAAAACTAATATTCACTTCTCAATGAGCCATTAGGTAAATCCATTGAGATTTTCAGTAAAAAAAAAAAAAAAAAAAAAAATCATTGTCCTAGAAGGTCAAATCAGATTCAGTAGTTGCCTTTGGATTCCCAAAGAGAACAGCAATAATAAGGGTTCTGTCCTTGGAAAAATTTCTCCACCTCCAAAAGGCAACTTATTTCCTTTCCAGAAAGAAATCAAATATATCAAAATCACCTGAAAGAGAACTCAAATAGCAAGTATTCAGCTCCATCACATGGAGCTCTATGAAGTGTTAGCTGGTTCAAGAGAGAGGAGTCTCCCAAATTTTAAGGAGAAATGAATGCTATAAAGCCATCATGGGTTGGAAGAGGAATGACTATACACAAAGCCAAGTGGTAAATAAAGCAAGTATGGAAATAAATAGCGCAGTCTCCCAGGATAGTGTTAGCTTTAATGTTAAGCAGTGAAGTAGCTCCAAAGGGACTCCTGCAAAAGCTACAAATGGGAAAGGATTAAAGACATGTTGATTAAGAAAACAAACATGTGTTACCCCTGGATTTTACTATTTATAGAATAAAAGGCAAGAATGTCAGAGCAAGCATTTTGTATAATTAAAATACTGGAGTCTTAGATCTGGGGAAAGTAGATTGTTTTGAAATGCTTATTAAATAATTTTTTGGAAAGCAGCTAAAAAAACTGGAAATCCTAGACCTGAACTCAGGTGAGCACGTCTGAAGTCAGACTAGTAGCCAGAAGATGAAATGAATAGAGTAAATAACTGGAGCTAGATGTCTCTTGTGTAACTTCACATATAGAAGATAGAAATTTCCATCAGGGTGGTGGTACTGGGTAAGAAATGGATATTGGTACTTTAATTTATTTGCTTCTAAATTGTGAATGTGGCTATTAGGGGAATCAACAAAAGACATAAATAGAGTTAGCTGTCAAAATATTCCTTTACTTACTGTTTCTCTTCAGACTTCTGCCAGTATTGCTATTACAACTAGAGGTGGTAGAATTTGAAAATAAGATAAAACATAAAGAACAAGAATTGTTTTAAATTAAATCTCCATCTAATTCCACAAATAAATCTTGGGATTTAGTTTTAAGTCATTAGAAGACCAAAACAACATAGGTCCTTAAGAAGCCAGATAGAAAGATGGTAAATGATTTCATAGGAAAAGCTTTGGGGGTTTTCAAGGAGAAGAAGAAATGAGTGCAGAGGCTTTGTCCAAGTTTCTGTTGGGAATTGGTAGTTGTAGTCATAACTGAGAGAAGATATTTTGGAGCCAAGAAATTTGGGAAGCAGATCATAAGACAAGCTCAAAGAGACAGAATTATTCATTCAATAACTGCATTGTCTTTCAGCAAAAACTTGTCCAATTATGTCAGAAAATGCAGGTAATACTGATTGAAATATATGCAGAAAGAAATGTTCTTCCGTAGATAGGAGGAGCCTGTTAACAGTCTAGCTTCTGTCCTCCCCATAGGCTTCCCAGCATCCCTTGCAGCTGGGTGTACCAATCAAACTAAAGGGAAACTTTTGAGAATTTCAGCACCTTTTTCAGGAGAGGCCTGCGCTGCTTCCTCCTTCCCTGTTTGCTGCAAGCTGAAATGTTACCGGTGTGAACTGTGTTTTAGTCATCTCTACCATGAAGTCATCTCTACTTGATAAGCTTTGAGAGGCTGTCAGAAAAAACTGAAACCCTAAAAACCTTTTGGTCCTTCCTCACGAAGCCTGGACTTCTAAGCTTCTTTAATGTGAGATAGAATTAAGTCTCTATCTTCCCTAAACTGCTGTTATCTTATTTTTTTCTTTTCACTTAAGGTTGAACTGAAGATTAACTGCCATACATTTACTGTGATTATAAACTATATTAAAAGATATTTAATTCACATTTATGAATTTCTTTTATTTCTGCAGTTCATGCTGAAACTAGGGCAGTATCTGTGCTTAAAAGCAGAAATTAATCAATTATAGTTGATTATATGTGGATTGCAAAGAAATGAAATTTTGGTTCTGAAGAACTTTCTTCAAAATGAAGAAAAAGTATTTTAAAAACTATATGTATACATGCATATCTACATATTTATCCATCTATCCAAATATAAATTCATACATTCAAAACAATAGAAGGCACTGTCATTTAACAGTTCAATCCTATAAAACCACTGGTATAGGAGCAAAAGACTAGTACAGAAAATAAAATCAACAGAACTTTAGAGGAAATGGCTGAAGGAGAAGGATTCTGGCAGAGAACCTGGCTGTGAAAATTAGAAAGAAAGATGAACTGACAAGAATGGGAAATGGGATATAGCAAATATATTGTGAACAAACTAGAAGAATTTTGAGTTATTCAAATATGGCATATTTGCAGCAAAATGACTAAAGGATCTGCTAGAGCTCATTTCTTTGGGTAGTTTTGATGCAATGCGAAAGTTACCCAGATAAAGCTCATAGTTCCACAGGCAGCATTTCCAGGAAAACTGTCCAATTAGTGTGTGATTTTTTTTCTAAGAAGAATCTTTGCTGTTTGCATCCAACTTGCAGTTCTGTGGTTAAAGAAGATGTGGGTATGACTGCAGTGTAATAACTATGTCTGAAAAGGAGAAAAGCAAGGTAGAACACCTTGGTGATTTGCTGGCAGCACTGCTAGTGAAAATGGCCAAAATAAGTCATTTAAAGCTGAGTTAGAATGGTGGTTGTTGAAGAGAAGCTAAATAAGGTGGAGAAATAAGACGAGTTGGTTTATAGAACTATGTGGAAGATCCATACTCTGAGTAGAATTAGTGGGGATTAGAATGGAGGTCACAAAAGTATTGAACTAGGTCCAGTTGAAAGGGAAAAGAATCAGTGCATGAAAAAAGACCCAGATGAGAGGAAGAAATAAAAATACCTTAATTGGCAGATGATGTAATTTTCTAGGTAGAAAAGTACGACGAATCCACAGAGTAACTTTCTGGAGCAAATAAGTTTGTTTAGTAAGATTGCAAGATTCGAGATCAGTGTACAAACATCATTTGTATTTCCATATTCCAGAAATGAGCAGTTGGAACTTAAATTTTTAAAAATACACATGTATTATTTAATATAGCACCAAAATTTTAAATCTTTGGGAATATATCTGTTAGATACAAGGTGTGATAAAAATATGGTTAATGGCTGGGTGTGGTCTCGCACGCCTTTAATCCCAGCACTCAGGAGGCTGAGGTGGGAGGAGCGTTGTGAGTTCGAGGCTGGCTTGGGCTACAACAGGAGCGCAAGGCCGGCCTGAGCTACATGGTGTGACCCTGCCTCAAAAAACTGGGGCTGGGAGTTTGGCTCAGTGGCTTAAGCGCCTGCCCTGGCAGGTGCGAGGCTGTGAGTTTGATCCCTGGTGCTAAAAAAAAAAAAAAATATATATATATATATATATATATATATATATGGTTAATGTTTAATTTTTAAATTTGTTTTTGATTTGTTAGAGTAAAAGACATACTGACATTGATCTTCCTCAAAATACTCTCTCTTGGTTTAAACATACTTATCCCATTATTCAATCTGCTTTCTGAAACATTTCTGGCAGTCCTTTTTCATAAGGGTCTTTAATTACCCTGCTGGAACTGCTTCAGTGTCCTGAAAATATTTCCCCTTCATGATCACTTTGGCTTTGGAAAGAATAAGAAGTCCCAGGTGCCACGTCTGGTGAATAAGGTGGATGAGGAAGCACAGAGTGTTTTTATGAGCCGACCTTTCCACTGGATGGCACTCAGCAGCAACGTTCACTTTATTTCTTATAATCACCTCAGTAAAGACTCTCATGAAAGAGGACTTCCGGAACTGCTTCCGAAAGTGGTAAGAATGATGGGGAGAATGTGTTTGACGTGAGGGAGCGTACAGTGTTTTGAAGGGTTAATGACAAAGTATCTTTTGCTATAATATTTTTTAAATTAAAGCTGTCACCAGAAGAAGAAGTTGGGAGGGGTTTCATGTATTGTCACCTTTATAATTATATTATAGTTTCAACGAAATCCTAACCAAAAAACCGCAGTGAAACTTCTTTTCAGATGTTGGCATACTTGTTTTAAAGTTTATATGGTAACGCAGATTATGCAGAATTGGCAGTAGAGTTCTAAAATGGTGCAATAAAGCTGAAACACTCACATTGCCTGATTTGAAGACTGACTGTAAACCTACAGTAATCCAGAAACTATGATGTTGACAAAAGAATGGACATATGGAGCAACGGGACATAACAGAAAACCCAGCTCCCAAATAGGAATGCATAAGTCTACTGAACAGACTTTATCAAAACAAAAGTGCAAGAACAATCAAATGGACAAAGTGTAATCATTTCAACAAATAATCCTGAAACAAATGGGTCTCCATACCCTGCCTCAAAAAAAAAAAAGGAACACAAATGTAAATGTAAAATGCAGTAAAACTTCTAGTAGAAAAAATGGAGAAACTTTGTGTGGTCTTGGATTTGTGAATGATTTTTTAAATAAAACACCAAACACATGACCCATGTAAGAAAAAAATTGACAAATTAGACTTTTCTTAAATTAAAAAGTTTTGTTATGCAAAAATACTAATCGAAGAGCTAAATGAAAATATATATGCTGGGAGAAAATCTACTTTTTAAATAAAGGGATTGTACCCAGAATATACAAAGAACATTTAATAGTTAACACTAAGAAAGTATCTATCAACTTGGCAAAGTATCTGAATAGACACATCAAAAAGAGATACAGAGGTGGCAAATACACATAGGAACACATGCTCAGCATTCTCTATTGTGAGGGAAATGCAAAGTAAAACTCCAGTGAAATACTACTACACATTATCTAAATAGGGGAAAAAATGAAAAGACAACATCAGTTGCTAGCAATGGTGAACATAACAGTATTACACATTACTGGTGGGAATGAAAAATGGTATAGTCACTTTAGAAGACATTTGAGAAGTTTCTTATAGCACTAACCATGCCCTTAACACTTGAGCTAACAGTTGTGTTCCCATTATTTATACAACTAATTTGAAACTTGATGTCCACACAAAGCCACACGTGGAAATGTTTACAAAAACTGTACGTATAATAGCCCCAAACTAGAAACAAGCAGGATACCTTTTAATAGGTAAATAGAAAAATGAGCTATGATGTATACAATGGAATACTATTGAATGATCAAAAGGAAGTCTCTATCAAGCCATGCAAATACATGAATAAATACCAAATACATATTGCTAAGAGAAGTGAGTCAGTCTAAACAGTCTTTATCTTGTGTGGTGCAGTTTGTATTGCATTCTGATAAAGGCAAAGCTAAAGAGATGGTAATGAGATCAATGGGTGCTAGGCATTATAGGACAGAATTAAAAGGAAAAGCCAAGTGGATAGTTTTAGAGTAGTGAAATTATGCCATGAAATATTGAAATAGTAGGTTACATGTACATTTATAAAAATTCATAGAAATTTGTAGCACCAAAAATAAACCTTAATGTATTCAAATTTTTAAAAAAATCACTGCGGATACCAAGGGAATCCCAAGATAGAATGTGGATTGTGACGAAAGAATTAACTGTATCACAAATTTATCAAACAACTCTAGTGAAGGGAACTGGAGAACTGTCTTTGGGATAAATGGAATCTATGAAACGAAAAACAAAAATAACTGACTTTAGTCAATAAAGTTGTTTTCCACGGAGGAGGAATAGGTTAATGGTTTGAAGACCACTTACATAAATACTGAAAAATAATTGGGTGAAGGGCAGGTGGTGGAAGGAAGGGCTCTTACTGATAATAGGCAATAATGGAACAAAGGGAGAAGGCTAGAGAGGCCCATGTATTCATGGAGTACAGTTTAGTCTGCTGTGAATATTGACAGAGAAACATGGAAACCGTTATATTTGCGCATGTATTTATAGGTTCATATGCACCTGTATTTCTGAACTTTTTTCACCAGGAAGAATGTATCTCTGTAGTCTTTTTCCCCAAACCCTAAACCCAGTCTGATCGTGAGAAAAACATCATGTTCACATATTGTGGGATACTGTACTAAATACCTGACCTACAAATTATGGAGATCATAAAAAAAAAATCCTAAGAAATACAATATAGAGACCCTAAAAAAGAAATGAGAATCAATATAATATTGTTTCCTGGATGGGATCTTGGAATAATGAAAAGACAATAGGTCAAATTAAAGGTTGAAAGTTAGTCAATATGAAGTATCAATATTTATTAATTCTACCATATGTTCCACACTAATGTAAAGTATTAAGATAGGAGTGTGACATACGTAATTGTCTCTGTAACTTTTTTACATATCTAAAACCACTCTTGAATAAAATGTTATGTTTTTCTTTTAAGAAAATTAAAAAGTGACCACATTCGAATGTAGAATATAGAATATAGAATGGAGGTTACCAGGTCTCAGGTGTGCGTGGAAGATGGAGGGGTATTGTTTAAGGAGTACCTGATTTCAACTAGAGAGGATGGAGAAAGCTCCTGAGATGCATGATAATGCTGGTAGCACAGCCGTATGAATGTGCTTAATGAAGCTGATTTGTACACTTAAAAATGAAACTTCAGAAGGACTGAAGCAATGTTTAAAAAGTGGAAACAGTAGGTATGGCAGGATGAGATCTGTAGGGGAAAATACTCCCTTTGCTAGGATGTCGGGGAAGATACTTGCTGAGAAACCACAGAGAAGAAAATAGTGCTCAGGATATATGCTCGATTCTGTTAACTTTTGATGCAGGCCCCCATATATATTTTCTGAGCGTGAGCGTAACCAGATGTTGTATTTATGGACTGTCATTAAGAAGCCAGACATCACACTGTGTATTTTATGCATCACTGATAAGGCCTCACAACACCATTATGTACCAGTAATATCATTTCTACTCCAGGTCTCACATTTAAGATCAGTGTTCGTGTCATTGACTTGAATTAATAGGTAGCACTGGAAATTCCTGCACACTTAGGAATATAGTATAATATTTTATCAAGAAGACCGTAACATTTCTGTGAAGTTAGCTGATCCCATTTATGTTAGAGAATGCTTGCTATGAACTTAATACATTTTTACCTAGGAGTTCAGAGAAGTGAGTTTGCCAGATGTGTTGAGGCCTCTGTGATATTAGAGTCTGCAGTCATCCAACGGAACCCTGGTCGAATAAGACACTAACTGTGGGATTGCATGTTACTGATTTGTTGCTCATAACAGTCTTTTACATTTTTTAACGTTGTTTCAGCCTATGATTCTTTATGACTGAAGTAATATTTGTTCTTTAAAAAAGCCATATAAGCCCTGTATTAATTGAAGTATCTTAGCTGCTATATAAAATAAACTCCGAGGTTTCAATGGTTTAATACAATAGAAAATATTTATTATTCATGCAGGAGTCCAGTGTGAGTGTTTTTAAGATAAAAATGATCTTCTGCTGGTGATTTAGGTAAACTCTGTCCAATCCAGGAGTTTCGGAAAAAGGAGAAAAAGTAAGGCCAACAATGACTTTTATCTCCACAATTCATGTACCATTTATGAGGGCTACACAGGTACCCTCCCTAAATGCTAGGAGTGCCATGAAATATGTTTTATGATGAGGAAGCAGTTCCCCTGCTCTTGTCAGCACTGTGTAAGGCAAAATGCAAATTTGAAGAGCCAGCCACCTCTGCATAGGCTGCTTTCTGCGAAACTTGCAAACCCACCAACCCGTACATAGAGGAGAATGGTGACACTTACATGATCTCCTCCAGTGGTCACCTTGGGGAATAGTGACAGTCAACCCTTCCGTTTTCTCTACTCTTAGCATTAGGGAACATCACGGCAAATATTTTGAAAGGTGCATTATGGTGGGGGGTGTATAATGCCCATGGTTGTTTTTAAAAACTTTCTATTGATGAATTATTAATTTTTTGAGCTTTATTACATCAAAGAATGCGTACTTAACAGGAAAATAAGTATCAATAAAATAAAATACTACATTTTTAATATGTAATGAGAGTTTAGAAAAAAATCAACATTTTCAACATCCACTGTTTATTTGCTTACAAGATCTATGGAGTAACAGCAGAGATAAGTTCCTATGTGAACGTCAATAAAAATACAAACAAAACTCTACCACTGAAATAATCTTTGCTTCAGTTATCACACTAAAGGCAGTCTCCACACATGACAGCAGCATGTTCCATACACAAGTCTCGCTTACACCCACAGCACATGTCCTTGGCTTTCCTTTCCTGTTTGGCAGGCGGGACTTGTCAGCTCTCGTCTTCCTCCTTTGTCAGGAGCTTCCTATTGTATTCTACCATGTGCACTTAGCAGAACAATGAAATATCAATAAAATAAAATATCAGATATGTACTGAGTATTTAGAATAAGCATCAACATTTTCTACATCTGTTTGTTTGCTTACTAAATCCAAAAAAAATACCAGCAGAAATAAATTTCTATATGAACTGCAATGAGACCACAAACAACACTATAGCACAGAAATAATCTTTGTTTCAGTTATGACACCTAAGGCAGTCTTCACAGATGACAGGTGTCACACTGACAGCACATGTGCTTTGTGTTCCTGTCTCCTTTGGTAGGACGTACTCAGCATCTTCCTGGTTTTCCTGTTTCCTTAGAGGTTCTTGTGATGTTTTGCCTGTCTGTACACAAGTCTAGTCCAGAATTCTTTTGTGGAGTTCTTTGTGCAGATCTATATTGTTCTTTCTCTGTTGTAATCAATCATTTATCAATCCCAGTTCCAATCCTGTAAGAAAATCTCTCTGTGATATTTTTTTCTTGTTATTTTCCTTGTGAACTATAAACGTATGCCTGACAAGTTTAGGATCAAGTAAAACACAACTATTAGTCAACACTTTGTGTTTTGAGTGACATCATAGTTACCACATAACTCTTCAGCAACATCTACTCTGTCTTTCATTTGTTGTAAAATGTGACCATTTCTGACTTCGTTTGTGTGGAAGATTTGCTATCAATCTTTTTTTGTCTGTTTGTTTTTGAGACTGGGTCTTGCCAGCTAGTCTCAAACTATGTAGCATAGGCTGACCCTGAACTCATAGAATTCTCCTGCCTCAGCCTCCCTATTACCAGTGCGTACTGCCATACCTGGCCTCACTATCAATCTTATCATCATGGTTTAATGTTGACAGTATCGATACTACTTTGTTTTTCTTCCCATATAGGAGACCAATATTACCTCTTCTGAAATCCAAACATTGTACTACACATTACTCTATTTTGAACTTGCAACATTTTTTTAGAACTCTTGGCTTTACTCTTGCTACTAGTTACTGTGCTGACCAACTGACATTCTTTTAACAAATGCAACATCAATAGGTAACTAATGAACTAACTGTCAAACGTTATATTTGGGTTAGTTTTAGAAATAGTTGCCACATGTCTGTTCACAAAGTCATATGATTTATTACTGAATGAATAAAGACTTGGCGGCTGAGTTCCAGGATAAATTTCTAAATTAAAGATATAAAATGTCTTTATATCTACCAGGGGATGTATTTTTATGCCATATTTTATACCATATTTTTATTCGATATATTGCCAAAAGCTTCAACAACCACAAAATGATGCAAGTTGTCCATCAATTGTCATGTATTCAGATGGTGTATAAATTTTTCAACAGTTTAGAAACAAAGCTTTCAAACAATGAGTGAATAGCAGCCGAACTGCCAGGTTTTTTCTTTTGTGGTGGGTCCCTTTTTCTCAAGATGTAGACAACTTTGAAGGAAACCAAATCTCTTGACTGTCATTATTGTCTTAAAAATCTCAGTGCCATCTCAAGTGGCATCTGTCACTTCTCCATAAATCCTTTACATTCTGATGATTAGAACAATAAAGTCCTGCTAGGAAGGCTTTTAGTTCAGATAGTGAGGTATCATCATAAATATATTTTTGCATATTGATGCATATAGCATCTTTTACTTGTATTTCGTTGTTGGTGTGTTTCAAGGCATTGTAGCGTGTCACTCATTATAAGTAATTTCCAGCATCAAATCACAGTGCTGGCATTCCATCCAATAGGTTTCACCCCTAGCAAGAACCCACTAATGTTTTCCAACCTAGTTCTAACACTGGGTCATTCAGGTATGCACGACCATTTTGTAGCATTTTGACTAGTCAAATATTTATTTATATTACCGGTTTTTCTTTCTTATCTGAATCAAGGTCTTCATTCTGTCCTTCTCTATCTGTCATATCTTGCTTTGTCTCACTGTCACAACTTCTTTGGCTCACATGATCCAAGCCATCATCAAAAGCCAAGTCACCTGATGACTCACTTTCAACCTCCTCCCAAAGTTGTAAAAGCAGAATATGGTACTGAATTAGCTAATTCTGTAAGGAAAATCAAAAGAAAATACTTAATAAAAAATTATAAATACACAAAAATGTAACACAGTGGGTAACATGGCTCTAACTCACCCATTTACACTTTGACATGTGTATGCACCTTGCTGTTAATCGTACCACGTGGATGGACACAAAGATTGCTGCCTGTATTCCTCCAGTGCAGCTACTAAGACACACACAGCCAGCTACCATTATGCTAAAGTACGTATTTTCATTAGAAAGTATGGTATGGACTTCTGCTACTCTGAGTGAGGAGCCAAGATGGCTTAATAGTAATGCCATCAGGAAGTGTTTTTAAAGCATTTGGGAATGTCTGCATGCGCTTAAAATGATATTAAGCAATCACTAGATCCCAGCATCAAATGACTTTAATGCAACAAAGAGCCTCTTCCTGCTGAATTTTTCTTCTTAACTTTAAAAATAGACTTGCAGAATGGATATGATACAAAGTAAGACTCCATCATGTCTGGGATTTATTTCTCTTTATATTTGCACTGATTCTCTCTCTCTCTCTCTCTCTCTCTCTCTCTCTCTCTTTCTCTCTCTCTCTCTCTCTCGTTCTCTCTGTCTCTGTCTCTGTCTCCGTCTCTCTTTCTCTGCTCCTCTATCCTCTACCATATTTATATTCAGGTACATATTTTATTTAAAAATAACACTTGATCATCATCATATGCAGCAAATATTTTATTTAAATAAGACAACATGCTTTTTGAAATAAATGTGTTTACAGGTTAGGGAATTATTAAGAGCAAGAAACCCTGGCACAGTCACATGGTATCTGTTTCCAATCTCTAAGTGTCCATTGCAGAACTTCTCAAACTGCAGAGTATATTGAAATCACTGGTATGGTTTCATGTAACACAAATTGCTGGTTCCACACCTGGGAATTTCTAATGCAGAGAGTCTGGATTATGGGGCTGAAATCTGAGTTTGTACCACTCCCAGGCCATACTGAAGCTGCTGGCCTAGGGACTAGAAGAACCACTGATCCTTCCAGCAAAGAACACCAGGAGGGAAAAAGAAAGTTATCAAATCTAAGCACTGTGCCTCAGGTTGAACTGTTCAATATGTCTCAGCTTTTGTAAAATAATAATAATAATAATTATTATTATTATTATTATTATTATTATGCTGAAAGACATACAGTGCTTAAGACTCAGGTTAATTTAATTCCGTAATCATGAGGCACCAGTTTGGGTGTGTGGAGATTCCTGTACTTAATTTTGACTGACCCATATAGAGCAAATGTGATTCATCTGACTTGCAATTGAAAACCCAAATAATGGGGCTCGTGAAACGCTGTAGGTTTTTGTGATGTCACCTAAGGGGTGACTATCAGGTTAGTAGAATGACAGGAGTGAGTGGATGAGAGTTATGCAGGGAATAAGTTGCCCAAATATTAAGGAGAAAAACAAGAAACTCACAGAAGCTTTAAGGAAAAAACAAGGTAGACTATTTTCACTAAATAGGAATCCAGGGTCTGAGCCAAACAGATTTCAATTTCTTTTTCCTGGGTGTTTGCTTTTATAATACAAAGGAAGTAATTCTGAGGAAGATTTACATTTAGGTTTTATTTTCCTCTGAGCAAGAAGAAATGTATTGTGCAATAAAGAAAATGTGATCTTTCCTGTCAGGTCCTCTTCACCTATGTTAAGCACTCATGAGTTATTTAGTTAGAAAATTATACACCCAAGGAGAGTGGCAGTGGTCAGTATTTTGGCTGCATAAGAGAAAATGAAACTCAGTTGTTCAAAATCTTATAGTATAAAGAATTTTATTATGACATTATAAATAGTGGAAAGAAAAAATAAAAGTCAAAGTAGGTCCTTTTTTGTGGGTCTGTGATTGCCTAGAATCAATGTGTAGGACTCCTTTCCAAAGGTGAACAGTGTTATTAATCAGTAGTGTGATTCTGTGAAGCGATGATCCGGAGTGAAAAGACATTTGAGAGAATAGGAAGGTAATAGTCCAGCAACCGAAGAAGGCAGTGACTGTTCATTACTACAGTCTTGCCTTGGGTGAAAATTTATAATACTGTCATTTATTATTTTTTTCTCAACCCTGTTTACAAAGGTGGTGTTAGCGATGATACCGCCTCACTTTGACGGAAGGAGAGGTTGCAGAGAGATCACACTTTGCATTTTGCCGATGGCCATTTTACTTGGGCACAATCCCACTGTCACATGCTTCACAGTTCATCGCCAATTTAATATTCCTGAAAAGTCATCGAAGGACTGCTTTTTCCTGGTTGTCTTTGTGGCACCATGCTACGGCTTCTGTGTTCCCAGAGTGTTTGTTCCTCAGCCCCAACAAGCTGAAATTCATGCCAAAGCATGAGCAGAAACCCCGAGGTCAGGTGTACCCTTTAGCACCCCAGAGCCAGTTTTCAGGGACATCATGGTCAAAACTGCTGTCCTCGCTAAACAGGCTGCCTTCCTGAGAGCTGGGCCTTTGTTCCGCTTCCTCGTGTATGCTGTGGTGTTTGCTGTTCCACCTGAGTCTGCAGGGTTGGCCAGCCCATGGGTGGCCCCAGCACGCCTACTTTCCTTGTGCTACTTTGCTGAACTCTTAGACCTTCCAGCCACAGTGTGCCCCATGGCGTCCCTCTTTCTCCTTCCATTCTTTCTACCCTACATTCCTTTCCTGACACATTTTTGTTATACAGCAAAAAAATATAGAACATAATAGGAAAAAAAACCCTCTTAATCTTTTTGCTTTAATGTTTTGCATTGCACTAAGAACTTGTTCCTTTCATGTACTTTGGGAGATGAAATTTTATGCAACCAATGTCTTCATGGGTTCTCTGACCTGGTATGAATATCCTCCTTCCTTAACTCTCTTTCTATTGTGCTCTTTTCTAATTTTCTATTCTTTAATTTTTCAAAGATTCTATACTTCTCACCAGTGTATTGAAATAAACAGCACTGTGTTCCCCCTTTTCAGACCTTTTTAATGAAGGGAGTGAATGTAAGAATTCCTCAGGAAATTTCTCATCAAGGTTTCATCCAAGATGTGCTGGTAGAGGACCAATGTCTTCTGTAAGTCGCCCTTGTTTATTTTGTTTGGACTTAACTGTTCCGAAGCAGTAATGGGAGGAGTAAACACTAGGCCCCATAAAAGAGTTTTTACACAATATCATTTCCTTTCTCATTGTTATAGAGTGCAAATAGAAAACATATAGACAAACTGCTCCAGCATTTTGTGTGCTCAAAAATTAAAGAATTCCAGTAAGGTTCAAGGTTCTTGAAACTCCCCTTGCACTGCTAATCCACTGCCCACCTTCTGTCTGTCCACATCTTAGTCTGTTGATTTAAATTTTTACCCTCTCTTTAAGCCACTTCTGGTTTTGGTTAACTTACAAGGAGATCATAAAAATTCCCTCCTTTGCCCAACAGCTACGAAAGTCACATTCCTATAAAATTTTAAGTCCCTGTTTCATGACTGCCTTTTAAATCTCTGCCATCCTTGAATGATCCCAGGATTCTTGGTGGGTAACTTTTGCTTAGCCCGCATGCCCACATGCTTTGTTCTTGAATTTAATCCTCAGTAAATATTTAACTCAATGCCTTAATGATTCATGTTTTTACTTTTCCTCTTTCTAAAAGTTCTCGTCTCAAAAATAGTAAGTAACCTTTTTTTCTGACAAATAATAATTGTATACAATATAATATAATCATATATGATTGTAATATTTCAAGAGCACAGTATGATGTTATAAAACACATATATGTTGCGAAAATGATTGACCCAAGGTAATGAACCTTTCCATCACCTCACATTTTTCAATCATTTCTGTGGTGAAAGCACTTAAAATACTTATTTTAACAGTTTTGAAACAGACACAAGCTCTCTTTTTTGTTCGTTCATTTGTTTGTTTTGGTACCAGGACTCAAACTCAGGATCTTGCACTTGCCAGGCAGGTGCTTATGACGCTGAGCTAAACTCCTGGCCCCCAGGCAGGAACTCCTTGATTTCACGGTCCTTCTCTGTGTTGGCTTTCACAGCTGTCCTCATCCCACTCCAAATCTATGACTGCTTTTACCTACACTCTTCCCATTCATAAAGAGGTGATGGGTGATACTAAATCAGTAGGCTTTGCAGATAGGCCTACAGAAAATGTTATTCATATAAAAGCCTGTTTTATAAAAACCATCTTCATTTATTTTTCAAGTAATATTTTGACGAAGTGATGAAATGAGTCATTTTTATTCATCTTTGGAATACAGTTTTATATATTGCGTTGTGGGCAGATTTTTGTTTTTTAAAGGAAGGGAAGTCAGAGTAGGTGGTAGAAAATGAAGTAAATCTTCATCAAGAATAGAGTAAAACACAAAGGATACAAATACATTTCTTTAAAGATGACAACAGTTGTCTGATTTAGTGATC
>RJWM01014756.1:0-49601 GCA_004363535.1 Dasyprocta punctata | reverse complement strand
AAACCTTGTTTGGATTATCTGATGTACTAACTGCTTTCAGATGTTCTTAATTTAGCTAACTATCCCGTCTACTGAGCCCTAAGCCTTCCTAAAACCACCGCTGTCCCCCACTTCCGAGCACAGCTAAGCTGGCCAGGGCTGCAGAAGGCTCGGTCACAGAACCTGTGGCCCCTTGCTATGGCTCCATTTCCCAAGTGTGGCTTTGTACATCAAATGCCATCCTCAGAGAGTCACAGATTGAGTTTTATCAGCTCTGCTCTTTAGATGAATGCTGTTGGTATGCCAAGGACACAGAGAAAAAAATTACCTACTTCACCCTTTCTCCACTGATGCCCTGCAGATAGTGACTACAGAACAGAAATTCTTAATACACATATCTTCTGAAAAGGATGTAAAGTGTAATTTGCTCAGACTTTAAGTTCATTGCTGTTTCCATTCTTTCTTTCTGGTGCCCAGGTCACCCACAATCTCCGCATCCTCTGCCTCATTCATTCTTTTGAAATGGCAGCCCCTCATCCATTGGCTGATTCACACCTAGTAGCCGCCGAAATGTCCTTCTGCGTTGCTACCAGCTACGCTTCCTGTCTTCCTCCTCTGCCCTCTCTGTGGGTTTCTGACCAGGACAGAGCCCCTTTCTGCTGGTTCCCATCTCTCAGCACCCCGCCCTATCCAGGTTTCCTCCCACACCTCTGGGTGAACCGTCCTTGGGGCCATGAATGTGTTCTCTCTGTCCTTGGTTCACCTAATGCAAACTTCGTCTTTGTCTGCACGGGTTCAAGTACAGGAAGAAAGGGTCATGGGATAGAAACATAATGGAATCATTAGAAAAGCTAGTAGACAATCCTCTATGAAGTTCGGAAATACTGAAAGAGAGAGAGAGAGAGAGAGAAAGAGAGAGAGAGAGAGACAGAGACAGAGAGAGAGACAGAGAGAAAGAGAGAGAGTTGTGATTTTATTTCTCAGTAGTCGAAGGAAGCAACCTAGTGAGGAGCCAAAGATAGAAGCCGTGGGGAAGCAGAAAAGAGGTTATCAGTCTGATCCCCAACATGGGCAGGAACAGACGGAAAAGGGGAGACCAACATCCTTCCTTCTCTTTCGATTTCTTCTTTCCTCCCCCAAACTGGGACTGCAGCCTCTGCCGGATCCAGGCTGGCCTCCGTCACAGCGCCCGGCTGCACACACAATTAGGTCCTGCAGCACTCGTAATTGAGCCTTCTGATTCATCTACATCACATGATTTAACTGGAGAACCTGCCTGTCACAAGGAAATGCACTTGGAATCCCGAACTGTGTGCGCACACCCTGTGAATCTATTGTGGCTTAGACATTGTATCATTGATATTCCAGAAGGCTTTTGCTGAACTGATCGGGCTAAGTAGTGCAAGGCCAAAGATTCCAGGGTTTTTGGTAAAGCATAGCAGCTGCCAATCCTTTACAGCGGGGCACCGCTCTCAAAGCTCCAAGCAAAGGAGACACCAGTATGAGTTTCCCGGAGCTGGGCCAGGGATGCCCAGGGACTTCCGGTGTGTCCCTGTCTGCTCCTGAGTCCTGATTTTGCAGCAGTGTGCCCTGTCTAAAAGCCAGTCACAGGTTCTTTATATATTCTAGATATTAGTCCTCTGTCTTAGGAGTTGCTGGCAAATATTTTCCCCATTCTGTAGGTTGTCTCTCCACACTGTTGGTTGTTTCCTTTGCTGTGCAGAAGCTTTTTGATCTAACTTATCCCATTTGTTGATCCTTCTTGTTATTTCTTACGTTAACTGAAGTTCAGTTCAGAAAGTCTTTGCCTGCTCCTGTAATTTCAGGAGTCTCAGCTACTTTATCTTCCAATAGGTTAAGTGTTTCTGTTTTAATATTTAGATCTTTGGTTCATTTTGATTTTATGAAAAGCCCGAAGTATATATAAATTAAAGAGAAAAATACAAGGAAGAGCTTAGGAAACAGAGAAATAGATCTTTTGCAAAAAGTGAGGGAACCAAGAGGTGGAGGGGAGAGGAGGGGAAGGGAAGGAAGAGGACATAAAAAGAATTAAGGTGTGTTGTGCAGGCTGGGGAGGAAGCTCAGTGGCACAGTGACTGCCTGGCAAGCACAAGGTCCTGAGTTTGATTCCTAGTACCAAAAAATAAAAAATAAAAAAGATATGTTGTGCACATGTACCAACTCCCCACAAGAAATGTAATCATCATATGTGCACTAATGAAAATAATTTTTTAAAAACAGCCATCCCTGGTCAAACAGGTGACAGCCCAGAGGGCCTGGCCCTGTCTCCAACAACACACGACCCAAGGATCCATTTGCCTCTGTATCTTGAGTGTGCCCTGAACCCACACATGCTAGACCCACTTCATTGTTCCAGTGGTATTTCCAGGGCTCTCCACTTATGGACCAACTTGTGAAGGGCCGTCCCAAGTGTCATGGGGCTGTCCACACTAGATGCGGAGATGTAGAGGTGCTTATTAGACAAGGTAAAACAGCGAGTTGACCAGGAAGCTCCACCAAACCCCTGTTTGGACACCTCAGCCCGAGGGTGATTTGTTCTGGGGGAGAGAACAGTGTGGTTGGCATCCTCATTCTTACACCTCCCTGCTTGCACCTGGCATCAACCTCTTTCTCTGGTTCCCCCCAAGGTCTCGTGCCACACATACCCTGAAAATCAGATCTCTGTGTCTGCTCAGATCGGGGTCTGGAGAAATCCAAAGCCACAGTGGAGACCTTGGGATATCAAGAAGGACTCAATGTCGTTGTTCTGAGCAGGACCCAAAACACAGGCTTTGCCCCTAGATTGGTGGTAGAACAGAAAGACTCTTCGTCTTCTGTTTTTTTGTTTGTTTGCTTGCTTGCTTGCTTACTTTTATGCTTGGCAAAAGGACTTTGCTCTGGGACCCACCTCTTCTGAAAGTTACCCATCCAGCTAGTACTCTGTTCTTTCCTTTGGCTGACCTGATGTGTTAGATGGGGGCTAGAAGAAGACGAGTCACAACTTTCCTTTGGGCTCAGAAATTGTGTACTCTGGCGGGAAGGAAAGACATGTTGATGAATAACTGTGACACCATTTGGAATTTGATGTACAGGGTAAGTCAGGGTCAATAAAGTGTTGTGGTTTCCTCATGAGGAGGGGGTGGATTATGTTAAGCAAGACAGGAGCAGGAATACCGTGAAGATGGTAGTGTCTGCGACAGTCCTTGAAGGGAAAGTAGGATTGGCACAAACAGCGGCAGAAGAGGGGAGATGCGTGCGGGCAAACAGATGAGCGAAGCACTTAGGAAGGATGCCCCGGCTTTTCTAGGGCGATGGGTGGGGAAGCCAGCCTGGAGCCCAGGTAGGGAAGGTCGTGGAGGGTCACGGTGCTGTGCTCACAACAGTCTCTGGTGAGGAGATTATGGCTTTGTTCTCTAGATAATGGGAAATTACTGAAGGTTTTGTGTAGCTGAATGGCGAGGCCAGAGCTATTCTTTGGGATAATTAATCTGGCAGCCAATCAGTGGCTACTTCCTGCCAATTCTGTCTCTAAAATAGCTCTCCCAACTGCTGCATCCTCCCATCCCTTCCACCACCGCCACTTTAGAGTAGTCTCTCATTATCCCTCTCCTAGGCCTAGACCTGCCTCGCAAACGCCGCCCCCTCCACATGCTACAAATGCTTTCCACTCGCTGTTTGCAGATCAATTATCCCAAAGTATAGTTTTGGCATTTTTCTGCTCAAACAACACCAGGCTCTTCCTATTTCCTACAGAAATAAAATCCAACACCTTACTAGGAGGCCTGGGGTCATTCCCAACCCGATCTCCATCCTCTCAACAACTCCATACAGAGCACCAAAGCCATGCCGATGCCTCCTGCCCACCCTCCAAAGGCTGGTTCCGTGCCACTTTTCTGCAAACCCCACCCCTTCCGGGTGAAAGCCAGCACTCTTTCCTCACACTCTTTTCCCGTATACACTGCTGTGATGGCCCCTTTCCTTGTCCATCTGACATTTCTAGCAACTTTTGCTTTGTTTTGTTTATTGAGACAGGTGCTTGTTATGTAGTCCAGGCTGAACATGAACTCACTGTATCACCCAGGCTAGCCTGGAACTTGGGGTAATCCTCCTGCTTCAGCTTCCTGAGTGCTGGCATTACAAGTGTGCACCATCATACCTGGGTCATCTAGAGACTTATCCATAGTTTAATTTTCTTAGGCACCCAGGAAACTCTGCTCTTCAAGTCTGGGTCCTCTGTCACAAATACTGGGAGAGGCTGAGGATGACAATGCTCTGATCATGTGAGGGCCCCTGGTTGGAGAGGCTGGACTGCACCTCACCCTAGAGATGGTGTGGTGACCGAGCCACTGCTCCCTGTGGGGACCTTGCTGTCCGCCTTCTCCACTGTCCTGATTCAACAGGAGGTCACTTCTCTCAATAGCAACAGTCAGTTCACTGTGGTCTGCCTCTCCCCCCATGGATGCTATTTTGAAAGGTGTGTTGTCATTGCAGGGAAAGCTGTCATGAGGTGCAGGAATGCCCATGACAAGTGCTTTCTGGGTCCCTTGAGATGTCCCATGCAAATGGTGTTGCCTCTGGGTGTCCTGACCCCAAGATCCAGCTCCTGGTAGGAAGAGTCCTCCTTCTGCACCCAGTCCTTTGCTTTTTCTACTTAAGTGAGAAGTGTGTTCCTTGTTGCCTGGACCATTCCATGGCACTTAAAAGATAAATCGTTGTGGACCTGCCTCTGAGAGCCGGACTCCGAGAAAGACCCTGGAAATCTCTAGCTCTGGGGTTTGGGTGCAGAAGTGGAGGCCGAGTGGATACTGGGAGGGCAAATCACTCTCTCCTTGGTTCTCCCTCCCACCAGGACAAAACCCAGAGCAAGGGAGGATACCTGAGTACAGAGTCCCAGGCCCTGGGCCAGGCAGAGAGACAAGCTGCGACCCCTTTCCAGGCTCAGAAACGCCCCCTGCCTGACCCTAAAAGTAGGTCCTGGAAGTTCAGCATAGCTATGAGCAGTGGCCTTGTGGAAACCACTTCAGGATCAGTGGTCAGGTGATGTCTTCCTGTGGACGCAGGGATCCTCCAGATGATGGTCCCTGGAGCACCTGCTTCCAGGGACTTGGAGGACTCTCCCTGTTGGATGATCACCTTTAAAACTGAAAGTGACTATTGTAATTCAAACAGCACAGCAAGCCTAGCGCACATTTAGCTGGGAAAATACACATTTAGCTGTTATGCTTCATTACTAGGTATTGTGAACCAAAGTTTGGGTCCAGAGTTGGCTATATTTTAGCCATCAAATGCAGGAAAGAATGGAACCAGCTCAGTCTGGGATGGTGAGGTGTGTACAGCAGGGCCTCCATGACCCCCTGAGATGTCTGCCTGGAGCCCCAGCATCCTCTCTGCTTTCTCTGTTCTTGTGATGAGCTCTGTGGGTCACAGAGAGGTTTGTGACACAGATAATCCATTTCACCTCATGGGAGGGCACAGCCAAACTCCAAATGTTACAGAAGGAGCTTCTCAAAAATTTTAAGAGTATATTTTACTTAATTCAATATAACAAAACTACTGTTGTTCCAGTAGATCACCAGGATAGAATAATTATTAGTGAGGCAAGTTCCCCTTGTTTCATATAACATCTTCCACTCAGGTGTGGCTCCCACAATAGGAGCCCCCGGAGTCCAGACTCACTATCTCCAGTGTCCAACAGCCACATGGGGTCAGAGGTAGTCACACAGGACAGCTATTCTCAGCATGATTATTCCTTCCAGACACCATGCCTGTGATTTCAATGATCACCCAGGAAAGTACCAGATGAGGTCATTTGGGGGTGATGGGTTTTCAAGGGCCCAAGATTGGCAAACTGGTCTGTCCATATACCAAATCTAGCCCACTTCCTGTTTGTGTAAATAAAGTTTTATTGCAACACAGCCATCACCATCCATGTGGGTGTTGTCCATGGCTGTATTTGAGTCCAAGGATAAGCTTCCCCAGACCTGCTGGATAACAATGATAGAGACAGGAAGCCCACCTGCTTCCTGAGACTTCGTCATTTCAATCCTGAAAAGAATCAAAAGATTAGAAAAGTAACCCAATGCTTATAATTAAATGAGAGACAAAAGGAGGTCAAGGATCGTTATTGCAGAGATCAGGGATAAGACACAGGGCATAAGCCTAGGATGGGGAGGACAAACTCTCCCCAAAGTTCAGCCCCCTTACTTTTCCCCTGATAAACCCATCCCACAGTGGGTGTGGTGTCTTCCAGTAGCTGGTCTCCTCTCCCCTACTCACCCACCAACCTTCCTGTCACCTGACTTCCAGGCTGCTTGTTGCTAGTGTGTCCAGTCTGCCCACAGAGAATGTGCCCTGGGACCCCAAATACTGACTTCCACCTTGTGGTCTTCTCCACAGATATTTATCTGGTTATTGAGCTGCTCTGGGATGTAAATAGCATACTGCATATGGTTAGCATTTTGTTACATCTAGCTTGGATATAGCGTCATAGTTTACATTTAACATCTTTTTTTGGTTTATTGCTTTTAAGTATTCCCAAATCAGATATTTTTCCTGGATTAAAAGCATCTTTGAGGTATGCACAAGCTCAAAAGGTGATCAAGATATACAGTGAATGTACACATTTTTAAAAATTATTACAATAGAAGACATATTGTCATGAATCCCCCTTAAAGCCCTTCCTCTTGCTCACTGGAGTCCTCTTACCCGAGTGTCTTTACAAGGAGTGATCAAAAATACAGTAAGTGCTGCTGTCCAGTGCCATCTAAAGGAAAGGAAAGGTTGGTAAAAGCATGACGCTGTGTCCTCATCCACCTTAGTCACCGAATCTGGCACCTTGTGACTCTGGCTGTTTCCCAAAGACAAAATGACCATGAAAGGGAAATGTTTTGGATCAATTCAGGACACAGAGGCAGCCAGGACAGCACAGCTAAAGACCCTCAGGGAAGAGAACTCCAGAGCTGCTACAGGAAGTGGCAAGGATGATGGGATGGGTGTGTTGGAAGGAAGGGTAGTATTCTGAGCGGGATCACTCAAGTTTGTTTTTGTTGTTGTTGTTGCTGTTGTTTTTATTTAAAAGAGAAAAAACATAGAAAAGAAAAACAAAAAGCAAAAGAGGCAAACCAACAACAACAACAAACCCGAAGCAACAACAATATAGGTTTTCAAAACAAGATGATAGGAATTTAACAACAATTGTTATATTGCATATTGTTATCTTCAGAAGAGTTGCTTAGATTACAAGATATAAGCATGCAAAATTGATCTGATCATGAGTATTGACTGTTCTTTTCCAAGAACTAATAGAATTAGTATAGTCTTCATATATATATATATAAAATACAAAATTTTTTCTTTTTCTTTTTCCCTTTCTTCTTTCCTCCTTTCCCCTATCCCAGTTACTTTTCCCCTTTGAGCACTTTCTTAGCCTTACACGATATTTATTGAAGATTTTGGATCTTATTTGTTCTTTCAGTTTCTTACACAAGGGAGGTAATACAGTATTTACACATGTGAGTTTGATTTATTTCACTTATGAGAATGGTCTCAAGTCCCATCCATTTACCTGTAAAAGCCTTGATGCAATCCTTCTTTATAGCTGAGTTACTCCATTGTATAAGTGATCGTCCTAGTATGGTTCTGAAATGCCCCTGCAAAGTCTCATGTGTTTGGCAGGCGACTGTATTATGAAGGTTCTATGCTCATCAATGGACTCATCCCTGGAAAAGTTCACAGCCGAATGTGCTGTTTGAGGGTGGGCCTGGTTGGAGGTGGTCGCTGAGGTGTGAGCTGGAAGGATGCATTTTCCCCACCACCTCCCATCTTTCTCTACTTCCAAGCCACCATGATGTGAGCAGCTCTCCTCTGCCAGGCCTTTCTGCCAGGAAATTTCTGCCTTGGAGCCAGCTGATCACAGACTGTAACCATGAGCCAGATTAAACTTCTCCTTTAAGTTGCAAGTGGCAAGTATTTTAGCCCGGTGACTAAAAAAGTGCCTGGGATAAGTATTAACAGCAATGTACCTTTTACTACACTAATTTTTTAAAATCTAAGCCTGCACCATATTTTGCAATCACACCTCGTATAAAGAGAAAAGCAGGGCCTGTGGTCACTGCCCATGGCCAGGCAGCTAGGGATGAGCCAGGGTGCTTTGACGATGCTGGTTGTGCTGTGCGGACCGCTGTGGGCACCAGAGCCCAGGGAGGTTCTTCCTGGAAGGCGACATCTCATTTCATAGGTTGGGCCCTGAGGAGTCCTGCACTGAGTGTCCGTTCTCATGGACAGTGACTATTGTTCCTTAGCCACGGTCCGTGCTTGTTTTCAGACCAGCTGGGTTTGGGTTTGTTGTTGCAGTTGCTCGGTTTGTCGGAATTGTTGAGCCTCCTCCTGGCCTGCCATGGGTGCCTGACTTGTGTGAACATGTGATCCTCCGTGGAGTAGAGTCCTCAGGGGACCTCCACTCACCCAAGCCTATCCCTTCTGCTATTGGAAATTGGGGGCCCCAGTGACACACTCCTCCCAGCCAAGCCGGGCTCAGAGAGCACTGCTCCTCCCAAGGTGACAGCCACATGAGTCTTGCAGGATCTGAGAGCCTGGGTCTCCATATGTGGTGATGGGAACTCTCTGACTGAGTCCTGGCGTGTACTGGTCATGGTGTGGGGTACTCTGGGGTGAAAGGGAGAGATAGGTAGCTCCATGAGGAAAGAGGCAGGTGCCCAGCAGAGAGGAGAGGACTGCAGACCTAGCCAGATGCCCTGAGAAGCAAGTGGACCACGGCACCCTAGTTGTAGTCTGTCCACTTTCAACAAGCTACAGAGACTGGGACAGGGCGTCCCCACCTGTGCGAATGAGCATCATGTAGGGTCACATGTATTGAGGTGGCTGCAAAGAGAAAACAAGACCGTGTTTGTGGAAAGTGAAGTAGGTTCTTCAAGCTCCCTTGCTACAGTGATGATGAACGTGAGGACACTTTTTTATTCTTTTGCAGGGCTGGGGATTGAACCCAGGGCCTTTGCCCTGACCTACATTTCCAGCCCTTTTAGGTGTTCTTTTTGTTTCTTTTTTTTTTTTTTTTTTGAGACTGGGTCACCCTAAATTGCAAGATGGGCTCAAACTTGTGATCCTCCTGCCTCAGCCTCCCAGAGTGCTGGTATTACAGGTGTGTGCTACCACATCTGGCTGTTTTTGTTGTTGTATCATTTTTACCCTAGAATTAGAGATAGAACCTGATTGCCGACTCCTTGACAAATAGTAGATACTGAGTAAATGTAAATCGAATAGCATAAATAAAACCAAAGGTCATGATTACCCAGACGGGACTCACTGGTGAGGATGACTGAGGGACACTCGTGGGTGGCTCTGAAGTGGTCATCTGGACCCACGCATGACCCATCGTCACTGCCTGCCGCCATGTCTCTCATCTCATTAATAATTTTGGTTTTAGCCACATTTCAGAGGAGACAAAGAACCCACTGAAAATTCTTTCAGAGGCCCAAGGATTTGATCGGGTTCACACTTTTTGTTCCGTTCCAGCCATTTGTGCGCACAGAGCTGTCTGTCTTTCTAGGGAAGGGAAGAGCTCATTGTTCGCCGCACGCAGACGCCAGCCACCGGAATGTGCATATATCAGCATATTTAGTGGCAGGCACAGTCGTTGCGATTTGACATCTCAGTCAAGTTTGTCTTGAAGTCTGGCAAAAATAGAAGTCTCGCAGCCCCTCCTCCGTGCGATTCCTGAGGAAAGCGGGTCCCGCACTTCCCAAAGTGCTCAGGCTCACGGGAAGCAGCGAGCCAGCATTGCTCTGATACGGTTTTTATCAATCGGTCAGAAATATTCTGAATATTTAGACAACCTGAGCGGGCTGACTCATTAGCTAATTACTCATCACCTTACGGTCTGAGTATCTGTTTGCAGAATTAGTTTTCTACCTCCGTACTCGCCGTGCTTTACATTTGTGAAAAGAGACCGTGTGTCAGTCTGTTTCTCTGTCTCTGCTTTTTCTGCAGTGTTTGAAATGTGCTCTGGTGAAGGGAAGGGAAACTGAGGAAGGTCACGTGAGTGTCTTCCTGACATGAATTTTGGCATAGAGAGACCCAAGTGTGTTTCCTTTGTGGCTGATTCATAGGCTCTAGTTTAAGGCCTGACCTGTTGTATATACTTAAACCTTTCTGCTTGATGAAGTGCTCACAAACTTAATATTTGGACCCGAGAGTGGATCTTTGTAATAGTTCCATATTTAACCTTCCAATGAAAGAAAAGGTTCAAGATGGTTACATTTGCAGGTCCTTCAAATTCTGCCTCATTCTCTGTCAAAACCTATAGGGTTCATCAGAGCAATGCCCGGCTCCAAGTGTGAGTTGCAGACTTGCTAATAAAGTGATAAAAAAATTAATTTGCCCACCTGCTCCTGGGGCATGGCATACCTCGGAGATCAAGGGGAATTTTCAATGTGTCTGCAGCAGATTAAGCTTCCTCACGGAGAGAGGGAATGAGATATGGAGGAAGGGAGGAAGGAAAGTAGAGGCAGGTGAGACCAAGAGGGAGGGCAGGGGAAAGGAGCCGGGGAGAGGCCGGCTGGCCAGGCTGGAACAGGAGCGTGAGTGTAGCTGAGTCCTTAGGTCCGTCGGTCGCAGCTGCAGTGACAGAGTGGCCACCCTCACGCACCTCCTTAGAATCTTGCACAGATGTGAGTGCCCACCGCCCACCCACCAGCCCTGGACAGCTCAGGACAGGCTGTTCCCCGGAGTTTGTTCATGCCACCACCTTTCCAATCATCACTACTATTCCTTGAGAAACTGTGCTTTGTTGAATGTGTCTTGTTCAAACTGGGAGAAAAGAGCCATGCAAATTATATGGAGAGATACCCACCTCTCGCTAGTGAGTCAAGAGAACGATTCTCCTCATCGTCACTTTTTGTGGAGTTATTTTTTTAGGGAGGGTACTAGAGATTGAATCCAGGGCTTTAATACTAAGCTAGAGCCCCAGGTCCTTTTTTAATTTTTTGTTCTGGGATGGGCTCTCTCTAAATCACTAAGTTGCCCAGGCTGAGTTCAAAAAAGTAGGATTCTCCTGCCTCAGCCTCCCACAGTGCCGGGATTATAGGCATGTGCTGCTATATCCCAACTTTTTTGAACCTGTGACAGGATCTATGTAAGAACATTTTCATGTTACCTAAAATTGATTATACAAGCCTGAAAGTTGACTGCACATTGCTTTGATGTAGTAATTCCTCAAGTGACAGAGAGGTCAGGGTTACACAGATTAGACAAATGTCATGCCATATACTAAGAGCAAGAATAAGGAACTCAGTCCCAAGGCACCAAAAGCAAACACCTGTCCTCATACATAGTTAAATTGTGTATTTTGTGATGGTATGTTTATTCGATTATCTTTAGGTTAAAAGAATTTTTACTTTCCATAACCTGTACATGGTTGTTGTACACAAGGAAGAAAAATTTCCATGAAAGAATTTGGAATTTCTGGGGCTTTTTTAATCTTGTTCTGCAGTGTCCCCTGATAGGAGCCCATACTCTCCCAGAGTTCCAATTTCATGATAATAAACTGACTTCAGGCTAGCTTCCACAGCTTGGGAACTACTCCAAAGTCCCCGACATACCAAACAATATTGATTTTTTTTCCCTTTTGCTTTAAAGTTAATTAAAAGGACACAATAAATCAAGCAAGCTAGTAGACAACCCTCTACTGCCAAAATATAATTCAGGTGTCTGATGACCAAAGACTATGAAGGTATGGAAAAGGTTGTGATGGGGTTGGATGTTTTAAAAAATCACCTTGAAGGAAATTATTCCCTCGTCTGTGTGTCTGGGAGTCCCCTGCTGTCATGTTCAAGGGCTGCGCCAGCCATCACTGAACGGAGTTACGGAAAATCAGAAGTGGACATTTGAGGATTTCAGCTGCGTTGATAATTAAGGTTTCGTTTGGGAGAAAGAAGCCCAGTGGTGTGTTGTTTCCTTGGTGAGGCTGAGAGAGGCAGAGGGCCGGGTGGGCCTCAGTGAGAGTGGGGCGCTCCTCTTCCAAGTGAGGACCCCATGCACTGTCACCTCAGCCACGCCCAGAGCGCCTAAGGTCCTGAACCGATTAGTGGACATACTGTCCTCCAAGTGTCCACAGCAGGGTTATCAGTCCTTTGAGGAGAATCCAGAGCCTCTGGTTCCTGAGAAAATTGTGCCCTTTTTCATCAAGACAGGGTCCCCCAGGACAGTGAGACAGCTGTCCCCTAGTTCCATAGACAAGTGCACAGCACTCCCTCATGCTGGAGGGAGGTGGGTGACCACGGTGTGCTGCACGCTGTGAATCTTCGAGAAACTTGGTGAAAGCTCATATTTCCCTGAATACACCTCCTTCCAGGCACCGTCCCAGAACCAAGGTATTCACCGCTGACCTTGGCATCTGAGATGCTTATCGTTTAAAATGCAGAGTGCTGTCTGCCACATTGAGTATTTGGGTACTTGTCTGTAGAGGAGCCTTTACTTTGAAAGTTTATAAAATCTCATGCTGAACGGCTGCTTCACTGTGGCTGGTGGCAAATCATTATTATCACCTTTAAATCAAAAGGCACCTTCTTACAGGCTTCCCGGCAGGTCCACGCCAGAGGGATTTGGATGCTTGGCTCACGGACTGGTTCCACACATAGCCGCTCATCATCTGGGATTCCCTGGTTCTTGTCTGTCTGTCTCAACTCCTCTAAAAGGAGAACAACTTTGAGACCGAGATCCAGGTTTCCTGCCACCTCCCTTTGTATTCCCTCATCAGCAAGTTGCTAAACAATGTGTGTGTGTGGCTGGGTTGGAAGCCAAGCATTTGTGTTTTAATTTCAGCCCCAAATTAAACTGTGGGCCCAACCAGAGACCACAGTGGTGCTGAACCCATCAGCGTGGTGGGGAACAGACACCTGGGCATGGGTGTATTATGGGGAAGGAGTTGTAGCTGGCTTCTCTGGGCTTGGGTTTTGTATGCCTCCAGGGGATATTTGCTGTTCCTCTGGCAGTCGTGGGAGTTTTCTGGAGCACCCTGAGTGGGCACAGTTGTTGGCATGGAAGAGGGGCCAGGCGGAGGCACAAGAGCTGAAGGGCACAGGGTTTGGTAGATGGGGGGTCGGGACACATGCTGGGACCAACTGCAGAAAAGCAGGGGCTGGGTGAGAACATGGTTCATGACTGTGGATGGGACTTTCACACCTGTCCTTGGCGCGCACCTGGGACCATCTGAGTGACTCCTAATGTCCAGGCACCCCAGCCTCTCTGGTTTCCACGCCACGCAAGGGAATCCTGTGATGCCTGAACTCCACTTGGTGATGCTGCCCATAGCGGCTGTACAAGATACAGTTCACAGAGTGGAGTTGGTCCCAGGCAGGACATCGGGCTGTCAAGGGGTCATGGGTGCCCCTGCGAAGCCAAAAGACAAAGATCCAAGTCCAAGACCAGTGTGTGTATTTTGCCTAGCTAGGGTCACTTGTGGGCTGCATTATCGCTGACCTTCCCTCAAAGCATGGACTCTGCAGGTGGCACCAATTCTCCCTGGAGGGTCCAGCCCCTCGAGGAACGATCCTGAAGGGGTCACAGGTCCTACTGCTGAGACACTGGAGGGTTCTTTGGTCCTTTGCCACAGGATGGGTCCGGACAACCTGGGAGCCTGGTGCTGACCACAGGCCAGAGAGGGGGCAGGTGCACCACGCATGCTCTGTCCCTTTCTCTGGCCGGGGTCCCCCTGCACACTCATCCTCAGCATCCCCCTGACTTTTCCTTTCCCTCCTTTTCTCCTGCAACTCATGGAGTTAGCCAGACAGCGCTTCTAGAAAAGGGAAAATGTGTGTTTCACTGAAAGAAAATAACCACGGCCTGTCCTGTTACAGAAGAGCAACCCCGTACTAATCACAGAGACTGTTAACTATTCTTTTTTAATTTCTTAAACAAAAGGGAAAATCTTCTGAAGTAGAAATAGTTGTTACCATGAATCACATTCGTTTGCTTGGATTTAATTTTTTTAAAAACCAAAGTAAGAAAGGGAAAGACAAAAAAATACATGTATCCACAAGATAGTTAAGATAGTTATACAGCTAGTTTCTCTTAGTTCATTGAAAAGAAAGGTTTGTGCTAATATTGTTCAGACAAGATATCAGGCCTGTATCTTGTACTCTGAATAAATACTATGAAGACAACCATACACAATGTATTAATGTATTAATTATTGTAACTCTATCACTAACCTATTTTGAAACTCTGTTTAATCATTATTTTGATTTTTTCTTTAAAATTAAAAAAAAAGCCAGGCATGGTGGCACACGCCTTTAATCCCAGCACTCGGGAGGCTGAGGTAGGTGGAGCGTTGTGAGTTCAAGGCCGGCTTGGGTTACAACGCGAGCTCAAGGCCGGCCTGAGCTACATGTGCGACCCTGCCTCAAAAAACCAGGGCTGGGAGTTTGGCTCAGTGCCTTAAGCACCTGCCCTGGCAGGCGCTAGGTTGTGAGTTCAATACCCGGTGCTGCAAAAAAATAAATAAATAAAATAAAATAAAATTTAAAAAAAATTTTTTTAATCATGTGAACCAGAATAGCAAATAGCTCAAACTTTCTCCAGGCAGGCATTGCCTCTCCAGAGTAAACCACTCCTTCCATGGGTCCAAAGATCTGCCCGGCCCTGGCAGGTGCTCACCTGCGCCCAGGTGACCACAAGGCTCGGCCCCAAGTTCACCATGCACCCTTGCCTGACCGCTCGGGTACAGACTCCACTTGGAAAGTTTAGAACAAGGCTTCTGTGTTTTCTATATTTACCCTGCTAGGTTTTAAAATGTAGCTCTGTTCTAGAAAATGCCTTGGTTCTATGTACTTGGGTTGTACTCTTTTTGAGGCTAGAAAGTGACTTTCTCTCCACCTTCTCCTGTCTCTCACTGTCTCTCTGCTCCTGGGCCCTCTCTCTCTCCCCCTGGGTCTCTCAATCTCTTTCTCCTCTCTCTATCTTTCTTTTCTTTCTCTGTCTCTGTCTCTCCTCTATTTTTCTGTCTTCCCTCTGTCTCTGTGTCTCTGTTTTTGCTGCTGTCTCTCCTCTCTGTCTCACTCTTTTCTCTGTGTCTCTCTTTCCTCTCTATTTCTGTCTCTCCTCTCTCTGTATCTCTTTCCTCTCTGTGTCTCTGTCTCTCTCTCCTCTCCGTGTCTCCTTCTCCTTCCCCTTTCTCTCCTGTTTCTGTCTATCTTTGTCTTTGTCTCTGTCTCTCTGTCTCTGTCTCTGTCTCTGTCTCTCCTCTCTCTCTCTCTCTCCCCCCCAGATGTGGCTGACCCTCTCCCTCAGATGCTCTGTCGCTCTACTCGAAATCATCTTTCCAGGACAGGTGGCAGAGGACACTGTGTACGAGGACTTGCCGCACATTACTTACGCACAGGTGCCCACAGCCGGGATGTGCCAGCGTGGGGTCCCAGGCTTCGGATGCAGCGTGCACTGATTCCTGCTGACTTCCCGGCCGAGGCACTGTGCTCTTCTCCCCGCCTCACTCCCAGGCCTCTGAGCTCCGCCCCTGCCCACTGCATCGACACCTCCTCCACGCTGAGTGCACATCACATCTGCCTCAAAGACCTGAGTGCTGGTGTGTCCCAGGCCCTGTGTGGGAGAAAGAGGCAGCATGGCTGTCACACTGTCCAGCATCCCGCTGCATGCAGGGATCCTCCCTGAAATTTCCTGATGAATTCCCATTGGCTGGGGCAGGGTGCGCTTCAATGCTTCCACCCATGTGAGAGGGGGACATTGCTGCCACCTACACCCACTCGGAGTCAGTTTTGTAGGCTGATGGCTTCTCCCCTAGACCATTACCTTCTTGAGAACCAGGAGTAGGATACGTTATAATAAACACGACATAATTCCTCTTACAACACCCCACAGACAGCGGTCCGCGTGCTACAGTCTTCCACACTGACAAAACTGATCTCTTCTCCAGGGTAAATGATAAAATGAGCATTGGTGTATACACAATAGCAGACTGCATTTGTTCTTGTTTGCTAGTGACTTAGGTACCTTCTCCCTTCCCAGTTTAAAAAAAAAAGCAGATATAAAGTGAAGGATAATTAAATCCATTAAGGCCTCACTTGTAGAATGGAGATGATTGCTCCTTGGAAGGCTGTCTCCTCCTCTTCTCCCTTCCCATTTACACAAGGGATGGAAATACAATCTCCAGCATTTGCCCCGCATCTTAACAAGCCTGCTCGCCCTCCAGGAAACCCTCTGAGCACAGGGCGTCAGCTCAGACTTTGGGGTGGTGGTTAATAAGCACAAGTCAAGTGCTCACAATCGTGGGTCTCGCCACCTCACTTTGCCCCGTTCCTAACTGAAAACCATTCTACACCGTGCAGTGAGGCCCACCAGCTCCACTGTGCATGGCATTGGGGGGGCTCTGACACTACGTCAGGGCTCATGCTGTCACCCTGTGTCCCTGTGTCCCAGCAAGTTGTTTGCTATGACCCAAATCACAACCACCTGGTCACCGTTGTCATCTGTGGCCAGCTACACTTTATGCCTCGGGCACCTTCTGCACCTCCCACCCCTCCTCCCCTGACTGTTCTATACCAATTTAACATTTTACAGCAAAATGAAGGCACTTGCTAGGAAGCACTTGGGTTTTTTTCCCTCTTCCTCTTTATATATCCATGTGTTTACCTCACTGCTGTTTAATAACTTCCCACTGGAAATGGCGGGACAATCTCCAGCATGCTAAGAGTTGACTGTAACTGCTACAGTGGCCCTTGTCACATGTGCAAAGAGGACAGTACACTGGGACTTAGAGCTAAAGCTTAAGAAGCTTGAGTTCCTTCCAAGGATTTCATCCTGAATAGTGTGTGTGTGTTTTTTACTGGGACTGGACCCAGGGTTTTCACACTGAGCTATATCTGCAGTCTTTTTATGTTTTGTTTTGTTTTGTTTCGATTTCAAAACGGGATCTTGCTAATTTCTTAAGCTGCCCATGCTGACCTCAACATGCAATCCCCCTGTTTCAGCCTCCCCAAGTGCTGTATTACAGGTGTGCACCATTCCTGGCAGGGTTTGTGTATTTTTAAACATTGTCTCCAGATGCTCTAGGAGGACCGGCTCACGTCCCCTCTGCCCTCGGGCTGAGGGTGGGTGCATTGGTGTGACTTCCAGGGGGACGGGGCAGTTTCAGGGCTGAAACTTCAACTCTGCCACATCGGAAGGACACACTGTCTTCTCCGTGCTGTTCCTTCCACTTGGTGTGTTCCATTTCTCCTGCTGTCACCCATGGCCTCGTCTGTCTCAGCAGCTCTCTGGCTCCAGAAGCAAGAACAGCTCCCCCCCGCCCCCGTCACCTGCCTGCCTGACTGAAGGTGACACCTCTTCTCTGTGAACGCCGTGGGGACGGGATGTCAAAGTCTCCTTTCTGTGACACCTGAGCTCTGGAATCTTTGTCTCTCTTTGGAACCCTTAGCTGGCAGCTGCTGGGGCCCACAAGCTTTGTTCTCCCTCATGCTGCCCACGGCCCCACCAGAATTTTGGACTGCGGCGAGGAGGGCAAACGTCACTGTCCTGGTAAAGGCAATGACAGGCTCCACGGCATCTAATCCCTCCCAGAGCGGCCAGGCTCAGTGCTCTGTGTCCCTTGCCCCCGAGTGCCTGTCCTGGCCACGAATCCAGTGCCCCTGCTGTCACAATCTTCCCTCTGATGACTTCCGGTTTTGCTCGTGAGCAGGGTGTGCAAGGGAGACAGAAACGTGCGAGGAGGAGGAAAGTGCTCTTGTGCGGCGTATGTTTCAGGGAAGAGCGGTGCATCCAGCTTCCTTTCTCCCCAGCCTGACTTCACGTTCCCGTCCTCGCTTCCTATGCCCCCTGCTTTCGCCCAAGTTTATTCTGTTTCGCATACAGACTTGGGGATAAAAGAAGCAGCATGAGGGCAAATCGTTTCTCAGCTCTTGTTTATCCAACACATCTGATCCAGGGAAAGCTGACTTCTTGTGATAATGGAATACAGGCCCATTTTGTTATTTTTTGAATTACAAATACACATTTGCTCTTTGGGGGACCTGACTGCTGTGTCCAGTGTGGTAACCTAAGGCAGGGATCACGCGGATCCCAGAGAGGCTGCCTCTGGCTGTGTATGAGACCCTGGGGTGGACGCTCGGCCTGTCCCTCGCCCTGCACAAGTGCCATCTCCATCTCCTGGGGTTGTAGAGTCCCCAGTGTGACAGCACATGCAGTCCTACCATGTGCAGCAAAGTGAGAAACACCAGAGACGTACAACTGGAGGATTTTCCCTCCTAAGCAGTTTGTGCATTTTATGAGAATTTCTCTCTCGTTTCAGATTTGTTTTCACATAAGACCTTTGGGAATAAAATCACTTCTTTACTCCCATATCCCGGGAACGGCCATACCCAGTTTCAACAAGGGCAGGAGCTCAGCTCTAAGGAGCGGTGTACCCCAGCCACAGCCCCACCTTTCCCCAACTCCACCCCAGGTCCCTCTGCAGGACACCGCTGCAGTCTGCAGACAGCCGTCTTCACCTGCAAGCGCCAGCTGTTTCTTGCCCACTCTTAACTCAGTTCCTTCCTTCTGACTCCACACCAACAGGGGGCAGCAGAGGGCCAGGCTCAGCCAGCCAGGGATGGGGGGGCAAACTCCGGATATAGGTACAGGGCCCACCGAGGGCCTGGACGCCTCCTCTACACTCCTAGAAAGACTGCTTTTAATTTCGGGAGATACTCCAGGAAAAAGGCAGAAGACGTCTTACGGTGAGAATGAGTCAATGCGCCGTGAGGCCGTGATCCTAGGTGCCCCGCAGAGCCGGGTTTTTCTAGTCCGGCGCAGATGCCTGGGAACCCAGAGCCCGGCTTGGCAGGATTACAATAGGGCGGACTCATCCAGGCAAGCGCAGGGTGTGGGGCCTGGGGACCCTCACTTCCTGTCTCTGTTCCCTTAGCGAATCTGTCAGCCTTCATTTCGTGCTCGGCATGTGTGCAGCCGTTCTAGGACAAAGCCCTGCACGGTCCTCTGGGCCGAGCTCTTGCATCAGTCCCAAGTCACCTGCCCCACCCTGTGCAGGACCAAACTCCTGCTGGATTAGCTCCCCTGGAACCCTGGCCTCAGTCACTTCCGGTGTCAACCGAGCCATGGAAAGCCACAGGCTTAGATGTCTCATTGTCCTGAGTCCAGGGCCCATCATCTTGTATCATAAAAGGATTTAAACTCAAACCACAAATCACCAGTGTCATAGTCAGGAGCCAGAAAAGCCGTACCATGGCTTTGTAGATAAAACCCAGGAATATAACTTTTTCCTGGGTTTTCAGCCATTCTCAATTCTTATTCCATGTCTGTGTCTTGTCCCATGGCTCTGCGTTTCCCTTCTTTGAATTCTTAAGTAAAACTGGGCAGTATATAAGACTAGCACATTTATCAAGCCTTTTCCTTAATACAGACAATCCTCCTTTCACAGCTAAGTTTCATTCCTGCACCTAGGTCATTAGACGAATATGTCACTAAATGAGGAATTGTATGTAGTATGTACATTATGATATTCAGAACCAAAAAATGGTCAAAGAAAACTCCAACCTGATGACTTAGCTTTTATTTGCATAACTCCTACATGCAGTACCGTAATGTACAGAATTCAAAACTACAGTACTGCAATGTACAATACAACCAGCAGAAATTATAGCGTTGCCAGGCGCGGTGGCGCACGCCTTTAATCCCAGCACTCGGGAGGCTGAGGTAGGAGGAGTGTTGTGAGTTCAAGGCCAGCTTGGGCTACAATGTGAGCAAGGTTGACCTGAACTGCATAGTGCAACCTTGCCTTGAAAAAAATAGGGCCAGGAGTTTGGCTCAGTGGCTTAAGCACTTGCTTGGTAGGCACAAGATTGTGAGTTCAGTCCCTGGTACCGACAAAAAAAAAAAAAAAAAAAAAAAAAAAAAAAAAAAAAAAAAAAAAAAAAAAAAAAAAAAAAAAAAAAAAAAAAAAAAAAAAAAAAAAAAAAAAAAAAAAAAAAAAAAAGACACTGAGGTACTATAAACAAGATGTACAGAACTCTACAAAAATAAAAAATGGGTCCTGAGTTCAAGCAGTGGGTTATAATCTCAACACTTGTTAATCAGATAGTTCAATGAGGAACATCTGTAATTGACACTGATTTCATAATAATCCAGGTGGTGGGCAAGTGGAAAAATGGGCCCTTTTGTGGGGTTCTTACCCAGGAAGTTTCTCAAGTTGGGAAAGCTTTTGCTAGTGGGATGTTCTCAGCCCTGGCTGAACACTAACATCTCCTGGGAAGGTCTTAAGAACACAGAAACCTGCACTACACCGATCCAGCCAAACCGGAGTCCCTGCTGGTTCACGTCAGGGTGGATCAAAGTTCCTGCGAAGACTCTGACACACATCTCGTCTGAGAGTACTGTCTTTCCCCACCTCTCCTGAGAGACTGAGCGTTGTGTAGACAGTCACAGAATGTTAGCTCACAGTTCCTCCACTTGCTGGGTATCACGGGGGGAATTAAACCTGACCGATGCCCTTTCTTTGTCAGTATCTTCATCTCACTTCCACGTCGTCTTATTTAAAACTGGAAGTAGGTGAAGGTTACGATTTCCAGCTTGAAGGAGAAGCCAGGACCCCGGACCTTCACCAGTTCAGTTCTGTCCTGGTTGAGTCTTCACGCACATGCGTACTTGTACCATGTTTGCTGCATCTAGAAATTCTCTGTTTGTTGCATCTAGAAATTCTGACTTTCTCTCCACTGCACAGGGCCCTGTGGTTGTGGGCGGACCTCGTGAAACTCAGGGCCAGGGTTGTGATGGTGAATTTCCAAGCCAGTGTCAGGACATAAATACCCGCACTCCCGCTGGGATCCGGAAGTGACTCAGGGAGGCCTCCCCAGGGGGCACTCCAGGTACACACTCGCCCTTTCCTCCTCCTCCTGGGACCCTCCTCGGGAGCCTGTGGGGCTGGGCTTGGAGTGCAGCTCTGTTTGTAACCTGACGCAGGTGAGCTGAGGCTGGGGATTGCTGACTCTGTAGGCTGCTAATTGGGTCTACACCAATCTCTCCCTTTCCGTCTCCTCAGATAATACTAAGAAAGAAACAGTGTCTCCCATGTCAAACACTGTAAATACCGGTCACTCGGTCAGCCCACTTAGGAGTTTAGGGTCATCTCATCCAAGTTGCTTTTATTGCATGGTGACAGGGTGACTTGTGTTTGCAGGACCTCAAAGCATGGGCTAAGAGACATCTCACCCGGGCCCATAGAAGGAAAACTCCCATGCCAACGTGGCAGTGAGCAACTGTTTAGGATCTTATTATTGTTGGCCTCGGTTGTTGCTCTATGTTGATATATTGGAAGACGGTTTTATATTTACTTCTCGAAGCCCAGTGTCTCCATAGATGTATGTGAAAAATTAGTTCACTGACCTGAAAAAGTCATAATCAGCATTTTTAAAGAATTAAAAATATGAACCATTCTGCCACCATAATTGAAATATGGCAACATATAAGCCAGAACAAAAATGTAATGCTATAAAACTATGCACAAAGAAGCAAGCATTTAGGCTAATAAGCAAAGAAGCCGGAGCTTGTGTGTCAACTCAAAACAGGACGTGCTGCTTTGACCCTGCAGAGCTGGCCATCTTTGGGACTGCACCTGGCCCACGGACAGTCCCTTCCTGCCCCAGCCTCATGGTGCGGTCACTGGAGGGCTCTGTCTCCCCAGATTTTATTGCCATGGACCCCCTTGTTACAGGAGGCGTTTGACCTGCCTCTGTCATCTCCACTAAAACCTATGAAAAGTAAGTTAATAAGCAGCCAGAAGCTTGTTGTGAAAGGGCAGAACTTTTTTTTTTAAATCATTATCTTTGAGAAGGTAACTTGTATTGTTAAGTAACTTTAAATTAAGAAGGAGTTGACTTTGAAATGAATATAAGCTGGACAATCCTGAGATTGACCCAGTAGGTTCTATGGTTTTCTAGGAGGGATATCTTCAAACTCAGCATTGTAATGTGGCCCCATTCTGATACAAATCCAAATATGGCTCATTGTAAAATTAGCCTGATGAGTAAGACTAGATCAGTGCTGCCCAGTAGAAATACGATGTAACTTGCGGAATCACCCGTGTGATGTTACACATTCCAGTAAATACTAAATGTGTTTTTAAAAAAAGAAGCAGATGAAACTAACTTTAATGATACAGCTACCTAACCAAAAATAGGATAATGTTCCCAGGTGACCACTTTAGAATGATTAGTGAACTGCGTGACCTTCTTTTTCTCGGGCTGTCCCCCACCTTGGTGTACACACGCAGAGCTGGTGGCCTCTGTGTCACACAGCTCAGCTGCAGGTGACTCAGAGAACAGGGAATCCTCACTCAGTGTCTTTCAAAGATTTTGCTCTGTCTGGGTCTGTGAACATTTTATTTTTTAAAAAGTTAACTTTAACTGCATGGAGAGTTGAGTTTGGTTGTTCAGAGCATGTGGTCAGAAATTAGATGGTCGGGATTTGCGTCTAATACTCTTATCACTTAGAAACTAAGTGATGTCAGGCCAGTTAATTGGCATCTCTGGGCCTGGCTTTGCCATCCATAAAAGCGTGTTATCATACCTTACCCTGCCATGCAGACTAAATGCCACAGTTTGTGCCTGGTCCTTATACCTAGTCTCTACCTTAGATTGTTCTCCACACTTCTTCCTTCTGTGCAGAAATGAAGGTTGCCACAGCAGAGAAGAAGAACAAGTTTTCTTGCTAAGCACGATGTCTGTTTTGAGAAGGGTACAAAAGGCCAAGGGAACATGGTGGTGTGTTCCTATTGCCCTGCCGGCAAGTTAATGTCCAGCCTTGAGCTGGGACATTGGCCTGCTTAAGTCTCCAGGACAAACTGGAGATTCCAGAGTTGAGATTCCAGAGTCAGCCCAGGGAAGTGGGGTTGCACAGGGTTGACCCAGTCAGTGTGTTGGGGTCACAGAAGGTTCTACCTGGCATGTTGGAGTCACAGCGCCACTGCTATTATCATGTCCCTGGAAAGGCCAGACTTCTCCTTTGCTCAAGAGGGCTCAGGTAACCACTATAGAGTGACTAGGAATACTAACCACACAGGAATACTGTAACCTTATTTGTTCAAAAGACACTATACAATAACTATTACTTAACTGGATTGTTGATATAAATTTTTAAAAACCAAGTTCCCCAGCTTGCTGAGAGCTAAGGCTAGATTCCAGAGGCCAGAGGAGCCCTCGAGACCACCTACCCAATTACCCTCACTTTGCAAGTGAGACCGGCACCCCGTGTTTAAGAATGGCATCCTGTTTCCCATCTTTAGAAGCAGAGTGTTTACATTTTTAGACAGGTTAAAAGAAATAAATTAGGACTGACCCATGCTGCCTGAGGAATACTTGCTCAGTTCTTTCTAAGATCGTGCTCTGTCCCAATCTATGAAGGTTTTTGTTTCTTAAAAAGTTAGCCTTAATTGCAATAAGGGTTGAGTTTGGTGGTTAAGAGCGCATGGTCAGAAATCAGATGGTCAGGAATGGAGTCTAGCATTCTACCACTTATAGAGTAAGTGATCTTCATCGCTTTCACTTACCTACCATCTGTGCAGGCTTGGGTCCAGTATTTTTCACTAAGATACTGGTGATATTCAACAAGGATTGCAAAAGAGAACACCCCAGACATTGGGAAACTTAGTCTAGTCAATGCTTTCAGAATGTTTAAACTCCATTACTCTGTTTCAATAAACCAAGAGTCTTAACTTTTGGGGAATTATCTGAATATTTTTAGGAAATATAATTGACAAAAACCAAATAAAAGCAATGGCTATGTTGCATAAAGGGAATGTATTGGGGGATGGGGGTGTGTGTGAGATCTCTCATAAATACACAGATGTATCTCTGTACCATTTTTCCTGTGATAACAGTAGAATGGGAAACAACTTGGCCAAGTCAGTTTGTCACTGGTCCTCCTTCCCCATCCTGCAGGTGACCGACCATGGAGGGGTTCCCCTGCCCTGCCCTTCCCTGGAGTAGCTCCTGATGCCTGCCTGTGTTCTTGGGGTTTTGGAATTGGGGTTGCTGCTGGCCACAGACAATGTCTTCTACTCTGCAGTGTTGTATTGACTCTGTGCCCACAACGGGAAGGCCTAAGTACACACCAGACTTGCCGCCATTTCACTTATAAAGTAAAATCCCAAGGCCAGACATTCCCATAAATATCTTCTAATAGGTTTTTTCCCCCTATTTATTGGAAACCATCAGAAACTTGATATCTGTATTACTTCTTTTAAAAGCATACATTTATTTTGTTGGATTTTGAATGAACAAAATAGTCTCCACGTTGTAGTAAGGATGTTGCCTTGGAAGAGCCACGGATTGTTTGTGAAAGAGACCATTGCTGTGTGTGACCCACAGCATAAGCGCTAAGGCTGGATTTTCTAAAGAACAAAGAGCCCAGGATTGATATTGTGAGCGCCCGAGAAACCAGGCTGGGGAAGCAGTAGCCCTACAGGCAGATGGAGCTGGTCTAGGCCCCTATTCCCCTGTGTGCCAGCTGTCCAGTACCTACTGAGTCCCAGTAAGCGGGACAGGGGAACAGTGACACACTGAGACCTGGCAGGGACATGGACCCATGCATCTCCTGAGAGACCTTCTAAATCCTCAGTCTTGGTAGCTATTCTTATTTGTGCAGTTCTTAGTATAGAGATTCCTTTTTGTTTGCAATTCAAATTTTGTTTTATTGCCTGCCTTTGAATTGCACTGTGAATTTTTACATTTCAGCAAATTTTACTTCATTACATGTAATATGTGTATTGGCATTGCCTAAGACAAATCAATTCCACTGTCAGGCAGGACGAAAGGAAAAATTTGGGGAAGGGGAAACCAAGTAGCAGAAAAGTACAGTATCATTCTAAATGGTGGTGAGTTGGTGCGACGAAAGTGTGTGTGCACATGTGCGTGCACATGTGTGTGTTCCCGAGAATTTCAGTGACAAGAAACCACACCAACATAACTGCACCATGTCATGAAGGAATGATGTGAACAAATGCATGCAAGCAAAAGAGAATGATGAACAATTTGTTCATGTACTTGCAAAGATGGCGTCCCCGGAAGGACACGGGGAGCACAAAGCGTGACTTCCGGTGAGGACCCTGAGGCTCAGGGAGAACGCCATCCCACAGAGCCAAGGCACATGCGCAAACTGGGTAGCAAAGAATTTCACGTTTCCTGTTTCCTCCCACAGAGCTGCTAAAATTGGGATGAATGTGGTTACTACTTGGAAAAAGTCGAAGTAGTGTTCCAAAGGAATTGTCCTTTTCTTCAGGGGCCTGATTTTCCGGAATCTATCAGTCCTCTCTCAGGGTTTCTTTCCCTTTATTTTTTTAAATTTCTTTTTGTTTATTTGTTTTGTACCAGGGATTGAACCCAGGTCCTTCACACTGAGCTCTATCCCCAGACCTTTTTTCTTTCTTTTTCTCTCCTTCTTTCTGTAATTTTTTTTCTTTTTGTTTTAAGGCAAGTTGATAAGTTGCCCAGACTGGGTTCAAATTTGTGATCCTCCTGCCTCAGCCTCCCAGAGTACTGGGAAGGCTGCTTTGGTGGCAGTATTATTTCTCTAAGGGACTGGTCCTGACATGGTTTTAACTAAACACACAGATGTGCCAATGTGGCTGGACCTGAGTAGACTGTGGTTTTGGGATGCAGGTACAGTTAGTGGTCCCCAGCCTCTTGGTCACTTGGTCCCCACCCCACAGCAGACTGCATCTCAGGCCCTGAGCCCCTCTCTGACCCATTTCCCCTTGGTAGGGTCTCTGCAGAAGAACCTGAGGTGGTGGCATCCACCAGTTTCCTCCACCTGACTTCACACTTTTATCCTTGTTAAAGCACAGACCTTTGGTTTAAAAGCACCATGCCTGTAACAAACACAAGGGACCATGTGTCTCCAGGGGTGGCCCTGTGCTGAGTGTAGACATGGGTACAAGTCCTCCACTGAGACATAAGGACACTGTCCCAACCTGTGAGGACATGAGGGAAAGTCCCAATCCCATAACAGCTTCTCCTTCCTCTCTGCACAGGGAAGGTCACGTGGAGGCTGCTGCCCAGGTCAAGGTGTGCCACGTGCTGGCTCAGGGACTCCGGCCCCAGCCCCGCTGACCCTGGAGGAATCGTGGAGTGCGGTATGTCCATTCTAGTGGGACTTAGAATTGTACTGGGGACGTTATCTGAAAGCAAGCAGAACTCGGGGTGTGGTCACAATTTATTTGAAATGAGGCCATTTGAGGCAAAGCCCTTTTCTTTGACTTGTTCCTCTTCATTTTGGATTTTCGGTAGTTCAATTTGATGCCGTTGTTAGTCACTAAATATACATGCGAAATGTGTACATCTGCTTATATCTTTACACCAATGAGAGCAGTGTGTGTGATCCAGATGTATCAGAAACAAACCAAGTAGAGCAGAGAACATTCTCCAGAAATGCTTTTTATTTATTTTTTGCATGGCGCTTTGGATTTCCTCTTCTTCTGTTCCTTCTATTAACATGGTACCTGGAGGTTGGGGTTACTTCCATTCCTGTCCTCAAGGCCAGCATGGGGGTGGCCACCCCTGAGGGGGATTTGAGGCTGATGGACATCTGCTCGGGGCTCTGCTCCACATGCTGGGTGGGTAGAGTTCTTTCACTAAGACGCGTGTAAGTCCTGCAAGACCATAGGACAGAAACTAATCTGCTGGGCCTGATGTTCTACGTTTACTCTAGAATTAATTTCTAATTGCTCAAGAAAATCTCATCTTTTTAGACATTATATCTTTATTCTCCTTTACCTTTGGGGTCAGCATGCTCAGCAACTTGTCCTCTCAGTGTTGTCATTTGTATTCACATCAAATTGCCAGTGATAGGTTTTTTTTTAACTTTTCTTTTCTTTGCATAATTAGCATATGGCCATTACGAAAAAGCTGGAATGTTTGAATATTATACATAAGAATAAGCCACTGAAAATCCACAAATTCAGTAATGACCACCATTAATTTATGGGTTTAAAACTGCTTGTGATTGCTTTCTTCGCATGTATACTTTCATTTTTTTTGTTTTTATGTTTACTGGTACGTTTGCTATTGTTATTTTGTGTTTATTAGTACACATTACTGAACATGTGCCACGCGTGTTAATTTTAGTTTCACTTCCCCTTACCCACCCCTTCCTCCTCTTCTCTGTGTCCAGTTTGTCTTACCATTTGCAGAGGATCTGTCTCACTATGTTCTATTATCTACATGTTTTCCTCCTTATTTCTACTTTGTGTTCCTCACATAAGAGAAATCATGCACTGTTTGAGCTTATGTGTCTGATTTATTTCACTTAACATCATGGTTTTAAGGTGCATCTATTTTCCTACAAGTGACTCAAGTTTATCCTTTGTGGCAAAGTAGTACTCCGTTGTGTAAATACATTTTCTTTATCTATTCATCTCTTGATGGACATATAAGCGGCTTCCAAGAGGTAGCTATTACCAGTTGTTCTGCTGTAAACATAGGTGTGCATGGATCGCAGTGATATATTGTCTTTAACTCTTTTGGGACAATACTCCAAGTGGGGTTAGATGAAATTTCTATTTTTTAGTTTTTGAGAAATCGCCATACTGATTTCTATAGTGGTTGTACTAGCTTGCATTCCCACCAACAGCGTAGAAGGGTTCCTTTTCCCCCATAGCCTTGCCAGCATTTGTTATTGTTTGATTTCTTGAAGATAGCCATTCTTTCTGGAGGAGGTGGGTCTCAGTGTATTAATTTGTGTTCTCTCATGGCCAGAGGTGTTGATCATTTTGTCTTGTATTTATTGGCCGTTTGTGCTTCCTCTCCTGAGGAATGTCTGTTCATTTCACTTGCCCATTTTTTGAATGGCTCTTGTATTTAAGGGTCTCGTTTTACAGCTCTCTATATATTTTAGATATTAGTCCTTTGTCCAAGAAATAGCTGGCAAAATTTTTTCCCTGTTCTGTAGTTTTTTTCTTCATTCTCTTTGCACGTGCAATTTTAAATTAAGCCAGGTCACACTGTACATTTTATCGTTCTTACCTTTTTCTCTGTATGTATCATATATGTCTTTCTGAATCATAGTGCATAACTCCAGAGAATCATTTTTGCATGGTATGTGATATTCCACTTTGTTGGCTTTCTAAAATTTTGCTTTGTAAGTGAGGTTTCCGTACCTGTTCTTCAACCTCAAACTTCACATTGTGTTGATTATTTCCTGAAGATGAGTTCACAGTAGAGTCTCCAGGCCCTGTCTGTGTCCGTCGTGTGGCAGAGAAGGGACATCCTGCGGCAGAGCTCCTCGTCCTGTCTTTGGCATAGCTGTGTGTGTCACATAGTGTGTTCTCACTATAACGTGGTGACCCCTGAGGCTCTTCATGCCCAATCTGAGAATTGCCCTGGCCACTCCCAGCACCGTGTACACTGTTCTGCATCCAGAGCACGCTGCAGGGACACTTCTGTCCCAGGTTGCCACCCTCGAGTGGCAGCTTGGTCATCTCCCTTTCATTATTTCCAGAAACAGAGATGGTCCCACATAACAAGGAGCCCACCCCATCCCAGAACTGCCTTGACAGTCGAATTTTAGTCCATATATGCTAGGTACCTCTCGCTCTGCACTTAGCCTCCAAAGAGACAGAGAATGAGCCCAAGCCAGCTCAGTAGACACATTGTGCAGGCCTGCATTTCAGTACCTGGTGGTCATCGGGTTTCCCTAAATGCACAAGTTAAATAGCTCTTCCATTCAAGGAGGCTGAGCTGTCCCAAGACTGGCACTGCTGAATTTCTGTGAAGGTGCAGGTGCTACCCTTAGCTCCTGACCATGTAGTGGGAGAGACAGGAGGACACGGGCTTTCACCTGGTCACCTTGGCACGAAAGCCAAGAATTGTGCTAGTGAGAAAACAGAAGCCACCAGCCCCAGGCAGTCAGGAGTTTAGGAGCAGCTGTCACACAGGAAGCCTTCTTGAGTGTAACTGGTCTGAGGGACACGTTTGACTTGGAGGCCAAGGAACCTGGTGCGTCCCTGCCATGCTGCTACCTTTGGCCAGAGCTGATGTCCCCAGGTGTCAGCCACATCAAGAGTGTGGTATCCAGGGGACCATACATGCAGGCCCTGGATATGGGGCTCTGAGCTTGGATCACAACACTCTGCGTGCTCCTCGGGTATGGTCTGTCTGCTGGAATGTCCCTCTCCACCACCTGATGGGATCTCACACTGTACCACAAGTGTGTGCCCATGTCCCCCATGCTTGTGTGGTGACTGTGTTTGTAGTACACAACATCTGGCCTCTTCCTGGGGAGTTAGTCCATGAACATCACACATCTTAATTCCATTTTTCATTTCTTGTGCCTCCCCTCCTCTCTCCTTTCCTCAGTCACTAGATCCTCTTCCGGTTTGTAAGAGATCTTTCTCCCTGATTCCTGTTATCCTTCTTTTATTTTGTGCTTTAATTTATTTCTACTTTGGGTTGCTCATATAAGAGAAACTGTGCTATATTTAAGCTCGCATGTCTGATTTATTTCACTTAACTTTGTGGTCTCGGAGTGCACCCATTTTCCTAAAAATGACACATTGATCCTTCTTTATGGCAGAGTAGTACTCCACTGTGTGTAAACACATTTTCTTTATCCATTCATCTGTAGCTAGACACGGGGCCTGCTTCCAAGCTTTAGTCATTATGAGTTGTGCTATGTGGGTGTGCATGGATCACTGTGATACAATGTCTTTAACTGAGTGGAAACCCTCCTGACAGTAGCTGAAGATGTGTCTGATAGTCCCAGGTTACCTTGGAAACCTGGACTCAGTGTCCTATCCATGCCTCACTTTCTCCATCTGTGCAACAAGGAGAATAATAGTCCGGACTAGGACCCTGGTGTAGGCTGAGGTGTTGTGTGTAGCATGTTACGGGAACATGTTACATATAAATCATTCATGGCCCTATATATGGTCACTACCACTAACTCTAGTAGAAATAGGGAGTTGTGTTCTCATTTTTCTCCCTGGAGCGCTTAGATTTGCAATTCCTATGCAAAAAAAAAAATCCTTAATTTTGTGCAGGAAAGCGTGTTAGAATTAATAGTTATCTTTTCTATTTTAAAATCAAAGACTGAATTAACTTGATAATGACCTTACTGTCACTTGTTATATTGGGTGGCTTTCTGCAGGTATTTTATGAAATAATTTTAAAAATATGTTTCTGAAATTCACTAAGGATATATTGTGGGGGGGTTTTCCTCCTAAGTAAGTTAGGTTAATGGATTAGACAGGTTAGCCATAACACTGACTGAATCTTGGGTATTTTTTTTTCCAGTCACAAGAAGCATAAAACTGCATTTTTTCCCCATAATTACAATTATTGTGAAACCACTTCCCCTTATGTAGCCCTGGTAGGTGGAGATTTTACAGTTTCCTCCCTTCCTCTGTCTGTTTGCCTTTCTTTTTTTTTCTTTCTTTCTTTCTTTTTTCTCTTTCTTTTTCTCTTCCTTTCTTTCGAGTATCAGGGTCTTCCCCCGAAGTACATCCCCAATCCTTTTTTAATTTTTTTTATTTTCAGACACTGTCTCAATGAGCCACTAAGTTGCCCAGGCTGGGCTTGAACTCACCATCTTCCTGCCTCAGCCTCCCACAGTGCTGGGATTCACAGTTTCTTGATGCTGCCCTTTTTCTTTTCCACTTTCCCACATCCTAACTCGCACCTTTCAATGAAGGGAGCCAATGTTGAGGATTTGCACAAAGCTACTTCCCAAGGAATGCATACTCATGGTCCACAAAGCCAGGGATGCCTGTGACAGGGAAGGTTTGCTGTTTTCCGCACCCTCCCTGCCCTCCATCTGTATGCTGTCAGCTTTCCCCTCTCCAGTATGGTCACCTACACAATCCCGGGGGCCACATAGAGAAAGGGGTTCATCTTTGAGAACTGCTTGGTAGAAATTGCTAGGTGTGGCAAGTGAAAGATGGGTGCAGACCTTGCATTCTGGAAAATTATTCAGGATCTGGCAGGGGGACCCTGGCTAACACACTTAGCAGATGCTTGGTGCAGACCTTGTCCTTGAACCCCAGGGAAGGAGGGGGAGGTTGATTTGATGGACAGGCCCAGAAGGTGTAGATGGAGCCGGCTGTGACATCTGATGTAGAGGAAAGAAACAGGAAGAGGAGGCAGAAAAGGCCAAAATATGAAATGGAAATTACGTTCCTGTATACAGAGAGGGCACGACTCAACGGACTGTCAGTCTGCCATCAGTGAACAACGGTGATGTCAGATTCAGCCTTCCCAAACTTCCATGTGGCTCCTTAGGTCATGCTGTCCTGTGTGTCACAAGACCCCCAGCATTAGGGGCAGTGGGAACAGGAGGAGGTTCAGATGGTTAAGGAGAAGTGGAAATTAGCAAGCAACTGATCATGACATCCGCTCAATCTCTGAGCCTCAGATTTGTGAATTGAACTCATCTCTCTGTAGCTGTGAAGGACTTTGTCAATGAACTGCAATATTTTTGAGATTCAGAAAGCTGCCTGGAGCTGGCTGTGCTGGCCAAGCCTGTGATTTCAGCACTCTGGGAAGCTGAAGCAGGAAGATGGTGAGTTCAAACCCACCCTGGGCAATTTAATGACTTGATGAGACTTGGTCTCAAAACAAAAAAATAAAAAGAGGCTGAAGCTGGAGCTCACTGCAGAGGCCCTGGGTTCAGTCACCTGGGATGTGTGGGAGGTGAGCCCTGAGCAAACCTGAGCAGTGAGCCAACTGCAGGTGGCACAGTGAAAAGCATGAGCCGTGTGACACATTGGGCAGGAGGGCACGGCAGGGGACTGCGTGTCATAGGAGAATGTACTGGAGAAGGGTTGGGATTTTTCTGGCGGAGGACAGTGGCTGGAACTCCCTCTTTTCTAGGAAGTGGATGCAATCATGGCATGATAGGTGTGTTAATTGCATGCTGAGGACTGGTGTATAAGAGCCTAGGACTGCACGAGTTCTGGAAGGGATTGTCCCACGGGCAAAGTGCTGGGATTTATCTTGCAGGTGTCATGGAGCACAGAAAGCATGTCAGCTACTGGCTGTGTGGTACATGTGGGAACTGAGAGGAGCCCGCTGACTGGGGGCCTCTCAGAGCAGGCGCTGGTGTTAGTGGTCTGGTGTAGGCTGGAGCCTGCTGCTGCGAGGTGGGGTTCATTTGGCTCTGCAGCCCTGAGGAAGCTATGTCCCCTCTCCAGGCTATAGGGTGTCACCCCAACAGCAGCTGCGTGGCCACTCAGCTGGGGTGCTGAGATTTAGAACAGGATAGGTGAGAATCAATAAGGGCATCCCCAGGGCTAAAGCCAGGGGCACAGAGCAGAGTGGAAAGGAATTGGATTCATCCACTTAGTGTCCTGCAGTGCTCCTAAGTCAAGTCTCTGCAGTGTGGCCCGGCAGCCTGATATCCAGAAACAGCTCACCCTCGTGTGTGTGCTGGAACACGCATGTGCTCATGCCTGAACACACACATACACGCGCACACACGCCTGTGTTAGGCCCATTCATGAGTACCCCTTTCCAAATACGTCCACTGGCTCCTCCTGGGTAGAGCCCATCTGTCCATGTATTGGGACACCAGCACCTGACACCCCCTACTGTAGCCATACTCCCTGCGTGGGGCACTCAGCAGTTGGGCTCTGCTGGGGGCTTACAGTGCGGGCTTTGCCAGCATTTGCCTCCATGATCGTGTGTCTGGGAGGGACACCAGAGCACCCCTGGGCAAGGTCTGCAGGTGGCACATGCAAAGGGACACATCCAAAACATTGTGTCCTGCAACCATGTGGCTGGTGTTTATATTGACTACTTCCTTTAAAAATATGCTTTAATTACACTAGACCTTCTTTCTCAGATGATTCCCCTTAGTCTCAGAAATTACTTTAGAAAAAATGAAGCCTGAATCTGGTGGAACAAAATGCTTACTCTCCTGAAAATAGAAGCTAAGAGTTTTCACTTATTAGCAGTAATTAAGAATGTCCCTTTCCCCAGTCTCCTAAATTTTTGCAAGAAAACTGAATTCGTAGTGCCCAGAAATTCCAAAAACATTTGAATACTTCAGATGCCCTCCCTCTCGCCCCCTGCACCCCTGTTTCCTCCCTCTTCCTTCCTCCTTCCCTCCTCCTGCTTCATGCTAGCATTCATTTTCCTCTATACAAACCAATGATAGGTACGTCGTTCATTGCAGCTCTTTAAATGTATTTCCTAAGTATTTGTTTGGGTTCTTGGGTGTCTTTACATCCAACTTCTTATTTTAATGAAAGCCAAAAAGAACACAACTTCCAGTTTTCACCCACAATACTACTTTCTGTGGGTGGTGAGGAAGGGGCCCTTCTCCATGTCTCTCACCTCCTGAGGTGCTAGAGCAGGGGGCAGTTGTCCTCATGGTGTTTCCTTCTCGGAACCATAGTGATCTTGAGTCTGAGCACACCTGGTGCCACGTGGGACAGCTCTGCAGTTGCCATGGGTTCAGCTGCATGACCCGCTTCCGGAGCAGGTGGCTGAAGGGACCTGACCTCTCTGTGTACTTTCCAGCTCCCCCAGGAGCTGGCTCTGCCCTACGTGGGGACTCTCACGGAGACTACTTTCCAGGGAGGAAGAAACTTTTAGTCCTGCTAGTGTGACACTTTGAAAAAGCTACAAAAATGATCATCTTGAGTCCTGTAGGACTACCTGGGATGATCAAAAGATACAGTGAATGTTTAAATTTTTTAAGTTATTGCAGTTAAAGACATATCACCTCAATCCCCCTCAAAATAACCTCCTTGCTTTAAACACACTCTTCCTTGCCACTTTCTGCAGCAGTTCAGGAAGTCTTCTTTCCTGAACGTCTCTACCAGCTGGAATCACTGCCGAGTGCCATCCGACAGAAAGGCAGCTCATAAAAACACAACGCTGTGTCCTCATCCACCTTAGTCGCTGCATCTGGCACCACGTGACTTCTGGTTCTTCCCCAAAGTCAGAATGACCAGGAAAGGGAAATGTTTTGAATACATTCAGGACATTGAGGCAGTCAGGACAGTGTAACTGAAGACCCTCAGGAAAGAGGACTCCAGAGCTGCTGCAGAAAGTGGCAAGGACGGTGGGATAAGTGTGTTCAAAGTGAGGGGAGGATTGTGAGGAGGGTTAATGGTGATGTGTTTTTTACTGTAATAAATTTTTTAAAAGTGTAAACATAAGTTTAAAACAAAATGTGATCGCCCCTCACAGAATGGGATTGGAGGAGAATCCCACTTAAGCGTTTTATTTAGCAGTGGTCATCTACGTATGTCTTTAATCCTTATGCAAAATCCCTCCTCATACTGGTTTTGATTTTCCTGTCATCAACTATTTCTTTCTCAATGGTTGAATGTATTAATTTTGTATTATTGATTTCTGTGCTCAAAAAATTAAGGCTTGCATCTTAATCTCCACGAATACTGTGGAAAACGCTTGCCTCTGAAGACAATGCATCTTGTCCTATGCGTCTTTGAGAGGGCAAACAGTAAGCAGATAGATTAATGAAGATGTGTTGAGTACTTTCCACCTCCTCCAGGAACTGGCTCTGCCCTATCTGGGGACCCTCTTGGGGACCATTTCTAGGGAGGAAGAAAATTTTAGTACTGTTATTCCTCCTTCCCTCCTCCTCCTTCATAAAATAAAGTGAGAAGAAATAAAGAGATAAAGCTGTGAAGAAAAAATTAGGCAGGACAGAGCAAAGGCAGAGCAGTGTGGGAGGCGTTTTATGTGTGGTGCATTGGACGGGCCTGGCTGAACAGGAGGCTGTAAAGTCCAAGAGACGAGAAGAAGTGAGCTGCGTAGGTGTGGGGAAAGGTGCTGTGCAGAGGTCCACAAAATGCTCAGTAAACAGTCATTTGGCCACTGGTGCTAATGCAGAATAGAGAGGGCTGTGGAAAGAGGCTGGAAATATAGCAGGGAGGGGTGCAGAGGATCCAGGGGATATGGAAAGGCTTTGCCTCCTTCTAGTGAGACAGGAAGCTTTGCCAGGTCCTGGGCTGATGGGTGACCGAGTGACATGGGGCCTTGAGAGATCGATTAGGCACTGGTAGCTGGAGATGGCTCTGGCTTGGATGGGGGCGGGAGTGGCGGGGAAGGCAGATGGGTTTGGAACACTCAGGATAAGAGACAGCAGGCGACTCCAAGCAAAGAGAGGCATGGAGGAACCGAGGGTGCGCTCGCTGCACTGCGGGGACTGTGGGGACTTTGTGACAGCAACAGGCACCAAGTGAAGGGCGGCAGGCAGGGGCTGAGCTAGAGAGAAGCTGCCCGCTGTCCCCTGGGATGTGGGCACAGGCAGAGCATGGTCAGCCTTGGCCACAGCGGTGATGGTGGGGACAGTGTGGCCCAGCGTGAGACCCAGAGGAAGGCCTCAGTGCAGGGAGCGGGAGCTGCCATCACGAGGGGGACGGGTGACGAGCTGTGGCTAGAGGCAGACCCAGGCTTCGGGGGGATTTCACTTCTGTTTCATGGAGAAGGGAAAGAGCGCCTGGCGCCCAGGAGCTTGGGGCTGGAAGGGTGCAGTAGAGATGGACAGTTCATGCTGCAGCAAAGGGGAGGGACCAGGGGAGGGGTGGGGTGATTCTCTAGGGACAGCAGCCAGGGTGCCCCTGGAAACAGGAGCAGGGGACAGAGTGGAGGGGGCAACGGGTCCAAGCAGACGGGGACACAGGACAGGGCCCGAGGGGAACGACAGCTGTTGCCAAGTTTTGGGGACCAAAGTGGAAGGGAGGGAAGAGGTGACAGCTGGGGCAGAGGTGTCTACCCTTGAGCACATGCTGGTGACAGGTGTTAACTGTGACACTGGAGCATGGCCAGGGAAGGGTGATGGAGCGCACACTGCAGCAGTGTGAGGAGTGGGGCAGGTACACTGTGACAGGACGTGACCACAGACAGCGGCCACATGCCAGCCAGCCAGGGTGGGAGACAGAGGGTGGGAACAAGCACCGGCGGGACCAGAGGACCAGGGCTTGGAGCCCGGGAGGCACTGGCAGAGCCAGGATGAGGGCGCCTAGGCAGTCTTTGGTGGTGGGGGGATGAGCTCAGCCCTAACATGGGGCTGCCTCACTGGAGCAGTGTGGAATTCAGTGGGTGCCATGTGTCCTGTGAGTTTGTCAGTGTGCTAGAATAGACTCTTGTTTCCCCCTCTGAATTTTTCTGGGTTTTGATGTCTCTCTTTGAGATCCTGTCTGTGTGCCACCCATAAGGACAACACTTCCGTGAGGCACCAAGTTGTGTCTCCCCAAGATACATAGAGACCTGCGTCCCAGTGTGGGCTTGCCTGGGTGGGGGGGATTCAGGCAGAATGAGGTCATAGGGGCAGACGAGGCCTTCGAAGGTGGCAGAAACTAGGACATGCTGTGTGCCACATAAGGACACAGGGAAGGTGGCCCAGGCCGCAGCCTTGCCAGAAGCCAAATTTCCTGGCGTCTCTGTCGCAGACATCCTGCCTCCAGACCTGGGAGGAAATAAGCTTCCACTGCCTAAACCCCAGCCCCTGGTGTTTCATTACGGCTGCAGCAGCTGCACTCGGTGACACTCGGAGTGTGGCTCTGATGACAGCACCCACCTGCTCTCTCCAGCAGTTCAGACAGCTCTGCCCCCAAAGATCCACCAAGATGCGAAGGATGGATCCCCAGCGCCCCATCCTAGTGGGCCCTTTCCAGTGCATCTCTTTTTCGTGTGGCATCATCATTGATGGACGTGAACCTCAGGTTATGAGCACAAGGATATGTCCACCCGGATAAGCGAGCCAAGAGAGCCCCAGGGAGCCGTTCCCAGTGGGCTCCTGGGCTGTATGGGCGACTGACTTCGAGTGGGTTCCTCGGGGACCTGACATCCAAATCCATGTTCTCAGCACTATGTCCACTCGTGACCTGGCGCAAACTGTTGAGCTAAAATGAAACGAAAGTCACTCGCTCTGCCCTTGATGAATGTCAGAGTCTTCCCATGAGACAGGATTCAGTGATGCTGAGAATCTGTGATCACAGGCACGCACACACAGACAGACATGCAACTGGAGAGGGGTAGGAAGCCAGCGAGCGTGCACACACATGCAGACAGGGGTCTGTGAGGGTATGAAGTGGCATCTACACACACACATGCAGAACAGGATCCTTGAGGACCCAGCCACTCTCCCTCAGACCCGACATTCTGTGACTCGTCACGATCCAGTGCAGCAAGAGAGGGCAGAAGGGCGCAGGATCCTTGCCACCATCAGGAAATTGTGCATTTGTTCATAGCAAAGTCAACTGAATGATGGGAAGGGAAGCAGAATGAGCAGGGCACCCTAAGGAGGAAGGTGGTGAGGGGCAGGATGTGAACATTTGCCCCCTCTGTGTCAATCTGCAGCCCTGAGCTGACCAAGCAGGGGAGATTGAGGACACCAGGCGGCCCAGGAAGAAGTGCACTTTCTTTATTAAGTACTTTTGCTTGATTGCATCTTGTCCTTACTGTGCTTTATGACTACACTTAAAACATCCCTGCGTACTTTGAGTAGCAATTAGGGAGATTGGTTGTAATTTTTTCTCTGCTCATTTGTCATTTTTTTTTTTTTTTGGGCAAACCTCAAGTTGGACTTGGGTCTATGACTTAAGTGACAGATTGTCCCTTTCCCTTTCTCTCCATCCATCCTAATACCTGGCGCACAGTAGGCTCTCAAGAAACACGTCTGCAAAGGGAACATGTCACTTTGTGTGAGTGCATAAGGCTAACGACTGGTGGGCTGTGACAAAGGAAATACCAAGTTTGCCATCCACGGTGGTCAGTAAGCACTGCATTCGTCAGCACAGACTGTGTAACAAGACTCCATACCCTGGCATTTGTCTCTCTTGGGTCTGCAGACTGGGAAGTCCAAGCTCAGTACCAGCAGACATGGTGTCCAGTGAAGGCTCCCTTCTTCAGTGCAGGGAGCTGCCTTCTCATCGTGTACCCAAGTGGTAGAGAGCTAGCTCTGTTTCTTTTTGTAAAAGGCCACTGATCCCCCGTCAGGGGCTCCAGCCTTGTATTACTTCCCAAAGGCCCTATCTGCCCAGGCCTTCACCATAGTGCAGCTTTGAGATACGAATTTTGGAGGAAGGCAAACGTTCATTCCATAGCACACACACACATGCACACATACAAAGAGGAGGATTTCTAACCCACATGTATGTACGTGTATACATATATTATATGATTTCTTATAATAGATTAGAAGTCATAAATGTCTTTGAGAGCAGAGATAAAGGACTGCATGATTTGGGCATAGCAAGAGCTTATTCTACCAGGTCGGAGGGAGAGCATGAAGGTCAGAGGTGTGGCAGAGAATGAGAAGATCTGAGCAGATCAGAGGCAGCGGGTTTACTGAGTTTGCTGGGATGTGGAGTGGCAGAGCAGTGAAAGCCAAGCTCAACTGCAAGAGCTCGCCGGGGTAGGTGCAGCCAGGGGTTGCTCATGGTTACTGAGCCGGGTGTGGTGTGACAGCGCTCAGCTCCGGAAAGGTGAAGCTTCAGGGGCTTTCCACTGCCATGCAGAGACAAAAACAGCGACAGGGATTCTCAGTATGAAGTAAGACAGAAGGAGGCGGAGACAACTGGTGAAAGCAGTGACCTAAAATCTGCCTGCATATAACGCAGTCGCAACTCTCATCTCACACAATCTTTATGCCTGTTGAGCGATGCCAGTTTGGTCCTCCTCAGTTGTTGGGCCAGAGAGACTGCCAGAAGCTGCGAGGTGCTGCTCAGCATGGGCTCTGCAGCTGGAGCAGGGCAACAGGCGCTTCCTTCCCCGCCCTGACCCATGCATAGCAGGGAACACACGTTTGGAAACTTCCAGAGCAGTTGGCATTAAGGCAGCATTCAAGGGAGTGATCCTTTGAAACAATTGGTCTAAAATAATCCTGGAATTTTGTCCAAAACCTTGTTCCCTACCAACACATGATTCAGGGCATGTTGAGTGGTGTCACTACAGGACTGTCAGCCCAGCATGTGTGTCACATGTGAGAGCCACACTGAGATGACAGTCAAGTGACATCACGCCATGATGCCACCAAAGAGAGACCCTTGTGCTGGGACACTCCTAACTCGGAGTTAATCAAATTGTCTGCTCTGTTTGTTTTGTAGATAGTTGTTTGTTTGTTTTTTTCCCCTTCCCTACAGATTTATCTACATAATTATATTTTACTCAGGCTAATAATTAAATGAGTCTGAATTCCCTGAACGTATAATCCGTGCTTGTGAGCAGGGGTGTTGTTAAGATCCTGGAGGGGGAGGGTGGGAAGCCAGCCCAGATTAACACCCAGGATAGGTTACTTCAAAGCCAGAAAGACGCATGACTAGGAGCAGGTTGTTATGTATCAGAACTTAATGAAAAATAGAATTCCTCTTGAAGAGTTGCTGGTGTTGTTTCCCAAGTGAATTCCATTACCCTTGATTTGTCTCCAAACTTCCCCCTGCAAATTGTTTAACATGAATACTATCGCTATTTTGATTATACCTCCAGCTATTTTTCAATACAAGAAATTCATGAATAATTTTCATAACTTATGACTTGATCTAAATGTGGACAATTTGACCTTAAAAGAATATATATAATTTTTTTTGTTTCAATCAAAGGCGTTTATGGCCCATTCCCCCCATTCTTTCTCTCTTATCTGCTACATCCCTATCAGAAAACTGGTCAATACGTGCAAATTCACAAGTAATTATTCCACTCGTCTCACTGATTCTTAATGCTAAAGATGTGGAAAGTAAAGTTCTGTGATTTGGAGGTGGATTATTTTATTATTTTCATGCTTTTTTTCATTACTCTTCATTCTTAGTTAACAACAGAAAACTCCATCTATTATCTGGAGTTCAGAAGATAAACTACTTCCATCCCAAGTAGGTATATACCTGAATCGAATACATATGGATTTATTGGAAAGTGAAAAATGACCTAACTTTAAACCCTACCCCGCATTTTAAAAGTCTATTTCTACCATTTTGAAATCCCTTTATGCTGTGCCCCCCTCCAAGTCTCATCCTTCATTAATATTCATTAGAAGAGTAAATCTTAAATGAATTTTCAAGGTAGATATTCAGGGCAAGTACTGGATTTATAGACTTGTGGGGATTGGATGGCAGGGGTTTATGATGCCATTTCCGAGCCTCTGACCTTGGTCTTTGTCCCACATCACGCATTCGCTTGAAGGATGCTGCCCAGCTCTCATCTCCCCTCTTGGCAGCTGAATTGTATCTCCCCGACTGTAGCTTTACAGAACCCAGACATGCCTTCATGGAGCGCGTCTTCCTGGGCTCCCAGTGGATAGCTGGAGCCTTGCCCCCCGCAGTCTCTTCTTCTCACTGGGGTCACACTGTGTGAGGGGTTCCTTCTTCCTCCTGCCTGTCGAGTGCAGAAGCCGGGCTGTCTCAGCTGCTCAGGCACCCTCTTTCTGGCCACACAGTCATTCCTGAGACCCCGGATCTTCTTTCTGTTGGTGATTTTACCCTCTATGCCATTATGACACTGTGACCTCCTGGTTTTGGGCATTATGGTCCATGCTCACAGCTGCTTCCCACATGGTTCCCAATTTTGCTTCTGGAACACTCTACAGCACACACTCCGAGCCACCCCTGTGGCTGAAGCCCGGTTCTGTATTCTACCTGTCTGGAGGACTTGGAAATTTCATCTCTCGGTGTCTGTGTCCCCATCTAACACGATGGAAAGGACAATAAAGCACAGGCTCACAGGCTTCCTCTGAGCATGACTCACTCTGCAGCAAGGAGCAGCTGGCAAGTGTCCCCATCAGAGAGGAACACCAAAGTCACAGCAAATACGGTTTTCATGGTGGGTGTCACAGCCCTCAGCAGACTCTTTCCTATTTTATGTTTCACAAAAAACACCACCCCTGGCAAAAGCTGTCCCCCCACCCACTACCACACAATCTGCACAGGTTTCCTGGCCACACCCTACCCTGGGCCACTCTTCCTGCCCCACTCGAGGTGCCCAGTTGGGTTCCTCCTTGCTCCAACCCTGCCTGTCTCCATGCCCGTTAGTCCTTGTGGGCCCCAGGAACCTAGGACGCAGAGGCACAGTTAGAAGCAGGCCCTGCACCTGCTCCCTAGTCATTGCACCTTTGCTGCTTCCAGAAAGAACGCAGGAAGGGCCCTCTGGGAATCCCGTCTCTCCACCCTCACTGCCCAGCTGGGGTCAGAGCCGAGGTCCTGGTGGAGACACCCCAGCTTCCTGTTGGGTGCGGAGCAATTGTTCCCACTGGGAGCGGAGAACAGAGAGATGAGGGAGGGCTATATTGAAAACCTTGCTCCTCCCTGTGTTATCTGTGAGCTTTGTTCAGTTGTACAACTCTGTTTATCTAAAGATGGGGGCAGAACTGGTTTCTACCTCCTAGGGCCATGTTGAAGATTAAGTGAGCTGGTGCTGGTGAAGTCCCTAGAAGTGAAGCTGAAGGGCTTGGGCTGGTGAGGGCTGAGCTCATCTGTGTGGCTACCGACCCCAGCAGGGCCACCCCTGGGACCGTATGCTGGGTTTCTCCCCTCTTCACCCAGCCTGCTCTCCCTGTTGCCCGCTAGGGATTGTGGAGCTCAGCACACGTCCCCAGTGTAGCCGGTCACAGACTTCCGCTTTTGGTTCCTCTCCCCATTCTGCCTCCTTAAGCTCTCAGATCCCACCTCTTGCAGTGGTCTTCCCTTCCTTCCCGGCATCACTGTCAGAAGCCAAATACTCTTGTTCCTGCCTCAGCTGTGGGGAACGTATGCTTCCAGTATCAAGAAGATGAGGGATCTGCATGAGGCTCCATAACCCCAGAGCCCAAACTCTCACAGGACTGAATTCTCCAGTGCTGCACTGGTCTCACCTTAAGTCCCCCAGAAACCCTGATGTCTTAGTTGATCACTTTCTCATCACTGACACTCTGCCTGACCCACAGCCCTAAGGAGGAGAGGCTTACTGTGTGGCTCACAGTTTGTAGACGTTCAGTCTGTAGTCAGCTAGCTCCAAAGCAAGGCAGCATGGCAGAGGGTCAGGCAGAAGAGAGATCCTCGTGGCATGGGGGACAGGAAGCATGGGGGACAGACCCTGCAAGACCACATGCCCTGTGACCCTCTTCCTCCCACAAGGCTTGGCTACCAATACCACATTTAGCTGAAACAGAGCAGCGGACTAATCCATCGATAAGTATCACATCCCCATGGTCCAGTTGCCTTCCAGAGCTCACCTGTGAGCACATGAGGCTTTAGGGGAACATCTCAATATGAACCATTATACCAGGTTTATGGTTTAGATCAAAGGTAGCCCCTAAAATCTCACCTGTTCAGAGATAGGGTTTTGGAAAGTGACTGAATCAGGAAGGCTCTAAGTTCATCCTTGGATTAATGCACTGATGAGATCAAAATTTAATAGCATTATTGGGAAAAGATAAAACAGGAGATGGGAAGCAGATGAAGGAAGAGAGTCGTGGGGGTGTGACCTTAGGGACTGTAGCTGGTCCCCAGGTCCTTCCTGTCCAGCTCTTTCTGCTTCCTGACTTCCATGAGTAAGCAGCTTTCCTCCGCCACACCTTTGCCTGTTTTCTCCAGATCTACTGGAGCCCAGGGTCTCTCTCTTACTAGAGCAATAAGAGCTGCCATTTATTGAATATTTCTTTGTACTTACCATACAGTGTACTAAATGTTTGAGTTACCTAATGTCATAACTCCAATGGCCATTTTAAAAGGTATATTCCCTCTTCTCACCAAAAAACAAATAAAAAACTGAACTTTAGTAACCCAAGATTTTCCAGAATGATAAAGTAAGAATTTGAATCCAAGTCTGCTTGTCTCCAAATTGAATGCTTCCACCTCAAGTGTCCCTCATCTTTGCCCTTGAGCATTATTCTAGTATTCTCTATATTAGAAGTGCTTTAAAAAAAAAAAAAAAAGCAAGGTGGCCAAATTGATCCAGGGACCCTGGGACTTGCTGTTCTGCAATCTCTTGCCCTGGAAGGAGTGTCCCGTGTCCCCAGACAGTGCAGTGAGTCACCACTCAGAACTCCATTTCAGCTCTGACCTTTCCATGACATTCAAGTCCTGACTGAGCCACCAAGCCTGCTCTGTCCCCGAGGAGCTGGGTTCACACACAGCAGGACATTCCTGTGGTCCTTAGGTTCTTCTGTAGGTGGCGTAAAGAGTCTGGAACTCAGCCTGCCCAAGTCACCCATACCAGAATCAATGCGTGATTGCTCTCTTAGGTTGTAAGAACACTTGGCTATTATATTCATCAGGGTTCTCAGCACTGAGACACAATACCTGACATCCAGAAGTTGGGAAAGGAGAGGCTTAATTTGCTAATGCTTTCAAAGATTTTAGTCCAGTGTTGACTGGCTCCAAGGCAGGAACATCGTGGTGGAGGGGCATGGCAGAGGAAAGCTGCTCAGTTTGTGGCAGCCAGGAAGCAGAGAGGGGAGGGAGGAGTTGGCAAGGGAAATATACCCTCAGAGACTCTTCCTGAAGACCCACTTTTTCTAATCAGCACCCCCGCTCCTAACAGCACATTCAGCTATAAACTCATCATGGATGAATCACTGATGAGTACAATGCCCCATGATCCAGCCACCTTCCAAAGCCCCAGCTCTTAATGCAGGAGACTTTGTTGGGGGAATGCTCTAGATCTAAAGCAAACAGCTATGGTCTCATTCTTCCAACTTCCATTCCTTTATAAAGCAACTTACAAAAGCACAGTTCTTGTGAATTTGCAAATCACTGGGAATTTTTTAGAGGAGGATGGTGAGAGGTTCAGAGCACGATATTTCTATTGGCATCACAGGGCACCATGTAGCTATGAAGAAAGGAAAAGGTATTACCCACATGTTTCAGGGCTCCAGGCTAGGGTGGGGATTCGTGAAAGCAAAGACCTTAGATCTCAAGAGAGCACAGTAGTTTCCACTCAGGCTGGCCTGAGACTGGAACCCAGAAACAGAGCAAGTGAGTTGTGCTGAAACTCCAGGGCTCAGCCCAGATGAGGCTGTGGGATGGACATGGGTGTGTCTTTCAGTCACAAGTGTGACTTCAAACTCTGGCCCTGTTGCCCAGGGTCATTGGCCAGCAAGCTAAGTACGCTCAGCCTCCATGTGGTACAACTCACTTTGTTGCAGGGATTAAATGATGGGGGGCATGCAGCACACAGAGAGCATCAGACTGGTTGTGGCCCCAAACATGCAAAAATCCTCCCTGTAACTCCTGGCTTCCTGGAGGCCAGCAGCAAGTCCCCTTTGTCTGGAGACTTGAACTCCAAGACTGAGCCCTGGAACTGGGAGGCAATGGGCGGCCCAGGTGCTTTTGAGATTCTTCTAGCCTTCCATTCTCTGGGTGATTATGAACATGCTGTTTTCTTAAATACTGAAGAAGGACCATTCTGGGGAATGGTGATTGGTTAATTAGTCCAAAAAGAAAGCTACACTTGGTCATCCAGGGAAGAGTTTAATTTTACTACCTCCTCCCAGAGTAATGATAGTTCTCATCGAAATTCTACTAGTTTCCATCTATTTTATATTTTAAATATTTGTTTGTGGCTTTTATCCTGCCTTTAGGGGAGGAATCATTTTATTTGTTTACTTTGTGCTATTTTTTCCCTCCTTTGAAGAGGTAGATTGCTCAGTACCTGGGATGTATGTATTTATGTCTCCCAACTGCATAGCACATTAGAAATCTTTACTAACATGCAGAAAACCAAAAAGAACTCTGCCATAACATAACCCGGGAAGGAGAAAATGCCACATGTTTAAAGGTGACTTTAGTTGGACTCAGACTGAATTTATTTGAACACTTAACTAGCTAAAAAAAAAAATTAAATTAGCAACAAAGATGTTTAGATGAAGTTTTATAGTCGCAGCTCCCCTGATGGTTCTGAAAATGGTTTTGCTTGGCAGGATACGACCGTGCAATTGGAAAGTCTAAGAAATTTCAGGAAGTTAGAGAACTTGGGAGACATAGGAATTGCAGCAACTGTTCATTCATTATTTTACCCCAAAAGCAATATTGAGTTATTTATTTCACAGTATTCATTCAGTGCCTACTATGTGCGAGACACTTTCCTAGGTGTTGTTGTGCAATGGTGAAACAGTTAAAAGTACACAGAAATGCTAGCATCTTCGAGAGAGAGCCCTGTCCCACCCATGGATCATGGGATTTCCCTGACTCTAATTGGAGTCGACTCTGTTTTAATCATGTTCTATTTTTTATTAAAAATCACCCTTTATGAAAACATGGACTATTAAAGTTTTATCTCATTCCACCAACTGGCTTCCCTGTAGATTTTCAAAATCATCTTTATCCTGTTAAGGGATGAAGGACACTCTGTGTCCTTGGTGGTCCCAGATGAGCTTGGGACCATGTTGCCCACAGACACCCATATGCCCTGTCCCCCCTCACTGACGCCTGCTTTCACTAAGCTGCTCCCCAAACCTTGAGTGGGCTCAAAGGTTTCTCTAAATTTGCCAGTTTTTTCATTGTGAAAGATGTTTTAGTATCTGCACAACTGTCTTATTTACTTATTTCTATTGGCTTGTGTCATAATATGTTTTGTATCCCATTTTGTTATCTGCCTCATTGGCCAAATCTGGAAATTCTCTGCCAACTCACCATTGATAGAAGTTTTGAGGATTTAGCAGTGGAAGATAATTCTATTTCATACCTAGCTGGAAGAGAGGACTAATGCACAACTCTCCTGGGGGCTTCTTAATTACCTTCTGAGTTCCATTCAAATGATTCTGTTTCTACTTAACATTAGGGGATGATACAGTTATATTCCTAATTCATAATATTCCTTCTTCATTTCCGATTTGTCTAAAAGACCATAATCGGGTTTATAATGCAAATGAGCAAAAATATCAAAAGACATGTGTGTAACTCCATTAGAAATATAGTTTTCTATTTTGCTTTGATGTTTCCAAGAACAACACAATGAGAAGAAATTGTCCAATCATGGTGGGGATTCTGTTGGAGACATGTTTTGGGGACAAACAGACACACACAAACACACACACACATTCACACACACTTGAAGGCCTGTCTGGGAGGACATGTGATGAGTTACATTCAGGTCAGGAACAGATGCCAATGTTGCCTGATGAGATTTCCCAAGATGGAATGTGGGGTACTCAGTTTGTCTGAGTGACCTAAATATAAAAAGCTAAGAAATCGACTTAGTCTTAGAATAAGAGACTGAAATTTCAGAAAAGAGCATTTTGACCAAATGTGAAGGAAGGGTTCCCAACAGTGTATGTTTTAAATTTTGGCAGAAGTTCCCAGGAGAAATGGCAAGAACATTGTCCCAGAATATACTAAAATAACAAAAAAGGGGGGGGGTTGGGGCAAATAATGATCCTTTCTCATTGGACCAAAAAGCAGACGTGGTTCCAGCCCAGGGTCAGAAGCTGAAGATTCCCATACAGGGGTGATGTAAACAGATTGGAACGTGCATGTCTGTTATAAACCAGGGACTATTAGCAGAAAGGGAAACTTGTCTAGGTGCGTTTCTTTTAGGAAATATAAATAAATCAGAGTCTGGTATAAGGTAATAAAAATAATTCTCCAGGAAATTAGCTTCTGTAAGATAGAAAGAAATGTGTAAGACAGGTAGAAAGCAGGAAATTCCAAAATACCTCCACCCATGACACAGGACTTAGCCTAGAGCTAGCGTGAGACCATTCAGTCATCAGTCATTCAAAATTAGAAGCCTAAATGATTCTGGAACATGGGAGCTAATAAGAGATCACAATCATCTCATCGCTTTCAATTTCTGGTTAGCTGGTATGACTGTTCAATAAAATCCATCATTTTTATTTGAGACGCAGTATGAATCTGAGTTAATAGATGGGAGGTCTTGCTGAAGTCTGTCTATCCCTTTGCTAGTTCAGATTTTCATCCACAAACTTCATTGGCTCATTGGGAGGATTTGGAGTTTTATTACCCTGAGAGCCACTTTGTGGAGGCCGTCACTGAGGCACAGATAGAGGGAACCAGTGAACTGCCAGAATGATACGCTGATGCAAGAGGAACTATGTGGAAACGGACTACTTGCTATCAGTCCTGCGTTCTTTGGTGGTACAGCCTGTGTGCTCATTCTGTGGATTTGGGGTAACAGGGAAGGGGGGAGTTTTCCAGTCTTGTGGAAAGCAATTGAGGCAGAAGCGCACGTGTGAAATGCAACCCGCAGTCCCTGCCTGCAGAAACGCCCTTATCAGAGCACAGTTTCATGTTCCCCAAACATGCTACAGACCCATGAGGTCATGCCATCTTCCTGGTACCCCGATTCGGTGTTGTTAGCATCTTTTTCTTTCATATAGAAGATACCGGATCCCAGAAAGCTTCAGGCACTGGGCCCAGGTGCACAAATTGAACCTGGACCCCCATCCCCCATCCCAGACCCACCCTGCCCTTAGGGACACCCACCTTGGTGGAACGGATCAACACTAACTTTATTCACTCCGTGATGAGCAGTTTTATTGATCCTAAAGTTAAAGCAGTTCTCAAGTCATAGTTTTCTCCTCTACCAGTTTTGTCGGGGTCTCATTGACACATAGAAATTGTGCATATTCAGGGAGTACAATGTGAATATTTGATATGAGCACTCATTGGAAAAGGACTACCATTGTCAAGCCAATGACCCAATTCACCATGCCACAGAGTCACCTTCCTCCTTTACTCTTTATGATGAGAGTGCGTGAGACCTACTCTTAGCAAATGTCCAGTGCACAGTGCAGTATTCCGAACTGTAGTCCCATGCCGTGCCCTGGGTCTCCAGCACCTACTCCTCCTGCCTAACTGGAATTTGGTGTCTTTTTTTTTTTTTTTTTTTTTTGGTACCAGGGATCAAACTCACAACCTCACACCTGCCAGGCAGGCGCTTAGGCCACTGAGCTAAATCCCCAGCCCTATTTTTTGAGACAGAATCTCACTATGCTGTTCAGGCTGGCCTTGAACTCACTTTGTAGCCCTGGCTTATCTCACACTCACAACGATCCTCCTGCCTCAACCTCCCGAGTGCTGGGATTAAAGGCATGCGCCACCACGCTTGGCTCAACTTTGGTGTCTTTTGAAAGATGTCTCTCTCCCTTCCTCCTGCCCAACCATCTACCACCCATTGTTCTACTTCCGGCTCCTCCCACTTGGGCCTTTCTCCCTGTCATGTGTGCGATCCTGTGGTCTTTGGCGTTCTGTGCCTGGCTTATGTCCTTATGTCACCCAAAGGACAGGACTCCCTTCCTTTCTCGGAAAGGACGATTCTTCCTTGTGTATTTGCACCATGTCTTTTTACCTAGTCATCTGTGGGTGGACACTTACATGGTCACATGATGTGTACATCCTAGATATCTGTCTTCCTAGTTCTCACGCTTCTCAATAAAACACTTCAGAATGAACTATAGATTAGTAAGATTATATGATACTTATTTATTACAGTTGGTACTGGAAAGTGAACTCAGGGCCTTTGCACTGAGCTACATTTCTAACCATTTTAGATTTTTTTTTCAGACAGGATCTCATTAAATTGCTAAGTTGCCCAGGCTGGGCTGGAGCTTGCCATCCTCCTGCCTCAGCTTCCCAGAGTACTGGGATTACAGGCATGTGTCACCACACCTGGTTTATCATTTTGAAATATTAGACTTGAAATAAAACCACTTCTGACATCCAGTCCAGCCTCCCCTCCTGTGAAGGATGGGGAATGTCACACTCGGGTCTAGCTTCTGTCTCTCTTCCCTGCACTTTGCTGAGGCCCAAGGGGCCTGAGGGATGAGCAACCCCTCAGGAGGAAGGAATTGTCCCTTTGCCCTGCCGAGTTGTCCCCGTGCAGCCTGAGTCTCAGCAGTCGTAGTGCAGGACCTGGGAGGAAAGGTGTGACTTTATCAGGAATTGATGCCATCTCTTCCGTGTGTCCAAGGTGACCTGCTGTACGCTGATGGGTGTGACCGGGCAAAACCATTTTCTGCTCTTGTCACCGCGGCACGCATGCGGGCACAGACCGCCAAGAGGGGAACGCTGTCCGACAGACCCAGCCTTAGTCCTACGGTCCTGTTAGGCTCAAAAGATTCACATTTTTGGAAATTAAAACTCTTAATGAAAACTTTTGCACATCCAGTTTGCAAATGGGAGCTGATGAAATGGTTCTTCCCAAAGTGAGTTGAGCTTCGGGTGGTAAGAGTGGAGTCCTCAGCTTAGTGGCTCTGAGGGTGATGACTTCTGGGGCCAGGGTGGCACTGTTGCTTGGGACTGAGCTCAAAATGGGACTTGTGGTTAAAAATAACTCCCTCCCCCCAACATCATTCTCAGGACACTTTGGGTCAGTCAGCCGTGGCCATCCATGGGGTTCAGAGGAAAAAGAGCTCTCCGTGCAGAAGGGCAGCCCAGGAGGGCTTCCAGGAGGAAGAACCAGCCCAGGACCAGACATGAAGGACGGTGGACTCCAAAGAGAGCACCCACATTGAGGACGATAAAATATCTACGTCCCATAGCCAGTGTTTCCTGTGGAATGATCTCTCTTTTTGATCTTTTATTATTAATTATTAGTGGCTCCCATGGCTGTCGGTTTCAGTGTTTGTGAATCTTCGTTGGGGGTACGGGTTTATTATTATTAAACTGGAAATACTGGAGTAGGAAAGGGCATGACAAGTGCAGACTGCAGAAC
>RJWM01014755.1:0-49671 GCA_004363535.1 Dasyprocta punctata | reverse complement strand
GTTGCCTCTTGCTGCCTCAACATCTCAAAACCCAATCCTGTCTCAGCTTTCCTCACTCTTCCTTGCTCACTGCCAGTGTATTTACTTTGAATAAAGTCTGTGATATCACAATGGTCAAGTCTAATGTATCCTTTGCAGTGTGACTCTATCTGTCTTCTTCATTTTTAACTTTATAGTTGGCTTATCTACTTATTTTATGGTGCTGGGGATCAAATCAAGAGCCTTCCACATTCTAGGAAAGTGTTCTACTATTGAATTACAGGCCCAGTCTTATTTCTTTATTTTTACATACATCAACACTTACTCTCCTCTGGAGGTCAAGTTATATACTCAATATGGGCTCCTCTTCTCCTCCTTTATTACTGTTTATTTGGTTCACTATTCTTCTTCTTCTTTTTTTTTTTTTTTTTTTGCAGTACCAGGGATTGAACTCACAACCTCGTGCCTGCCTGACAGGTGCGTAAGCCGCTGAGCCAAACTCCTGGTCCTGGTTTTTTGAGGCAGGGTCGCACTGTGTAGCTCAGGCCAGCCTTGTGCTCGCGTTGTAGCCCAAGCTGGCCTTGAACTCACAACCCTCCGCCTACCTCAGCCTCCCAAGTGCTGGGATTAAAGGCGTGCGCCACCACTCTCGGCTTTTCACTATTCTTCTTACTCAACACTTGAAACCTGGATAGTCACACCCAGCCTTTTATAGTCATTTCTATATCTATCTAACCTACATCATCAGTAACTCACCTAACACTAACATTAATTTACAGTTGTATTTTGAGTTCTCCCACAGATAGTCCATAGGCACCTCAAACACAATGCATGCAAGTCCAAGTTCATCTTCCTCTATAGCAGTGTCTCCCTGTAACATTCTCTTGCTCAGTTGCTGGCACCAACATCATCCATTCTACCTAGGACACAAACCTGGATGCTACCTTGACCTCTGGCTTGTTCCCCTTTGGTAACAGCACACACTCTTATAGATACCTTTCAACTTACAATGGAGTTTTACCCCACTAAGTCTACTCTAAGTTGGAAGTATCACAAGATAAACATGGATTTTATACATCTAACCTGTCTAACACATAGCTTAGCAATGCAGTACAATGTAGAGTATTGGTTATTTTTCTTCACGGTTGTGTGGCTCATGAGGAATTAGTTTACTGCTCCTGCCCAGCCAGCATCAAAAGACAGATCCTACCACACATCACTAGTACAGGAAAAGATCAAATTCAAAACCTGTAGCATTGCTTCTACTGAATGTATATAGCTGAATATATATCATCATAAAGTTGACAAACTATAGGTCAAATCATCATAAGTTGGGGACCAGTTGTATATTTTATGATTCATTAAGTCTTGCCAACTTGCCCCCAAAGTGTCTTTCATGTCACATCTCCCTCTCCTCCACCCCAGGACATGCTCTCTCCTTCTTTCCCCTAAATACCTGCAACAGCCTTCCAAATCCTCTCTGCCTCTATTCAGCCTCACCACTGTCAAACTCAAAATGCACCTGGACGCACCATATACATCCCCCTAGTGGCCCTCTGCTATCACTTTAATATAACCCACTCTCACCCTGCCGTGGACCTCCGGGAACAATAATACTCCCTCAGGGGTGCCCTGCACTCCTGGTGCCCTTTTTGGCTTCAGTGTTTTGGCTCTTACCTCTCCCTGTGCTTGAAAGGTCTCTGTTTTCTCCCTTCTCCTTCCTCTGGGCAATTACGACTCATTCTTGAAGATTCTGCTCAGGTCTCATTTCCCTCTCGAAGTTTTCCTGGTACCCTTCCTCATTATTGTCTTAGCTCATGGACATATTTGTATTACCAAATATATCCCACTGTATTTTAATCACTCTTTTTGGATTTGGGGTTATCTCCTCAATGCCAGATTGCAAATGTCTTGAGGATAATTGCCATCTCTTCTCTCTCTTTGAATATGGCTTCTGACTAGCTTGCAGATAATAAAGAACCGGCTTGTTAAAAGTTCTCTATAAATGTGGGTTGGGTAATGTTTTAGGGATTACATAAACTCCCAACTGGAAGTAGCCTCAAAACAGAACCTTTGGCCCAATTTCTTCAGTGGAAAATAATTCTTAAAATAACAAATTCAAAATAACAGCGACTCTGGATTTAGTGAAAAAAAAAAACAGCTAATTAAAAAGAAATTTGACTTTACCTTCTCTGAGATAGGGTAAGGCAGAAGGTAATTACTATGTTTTCCAAGATTTTCACTCTTTTCCTCAAACACCCCCAAACATATAATTACATCTGACTAAAGGTGTATGTCTGTGTACAAGAAAGACCATCATACTTTTTTACTCTGGTGCTCACCTAAACGAATCTACAGATGTGCAGGAATCGGGCCCAAAGGGTAAACAGTCTCAGCATTTACTTCACAGCACCTTGTGATTCTCTATGAGCTCCCCCTTCATGCAGGAAGCATCTGGGTTTCCATACCAGATTGTAAGAATTGTTCATGTGGTGCATTCCTCTGTCACAAATCCCTGTTTACTCACTGTTGGTGCCTAAATCCAGCACTCAGTGATAGCCTTCCTGTGGAGTCAGAATTTCCCATTAGTCTCTGTGCGCATGTGTACATATGCATCCAGATGGCTTCAGTTGTGGTTCCCATAAACACCCAAAATGTTGATCAACACATTTTTGCTGCTGTCTGTATAAGAGGCTACTCTGGGAAGGTTGGTGGGGTTTTCATGATACTTTCTTTAGAATCTTAATGAATCACTCATTGAAAAAGAAAAAAAGATCATTTAATGTTCAACAAGAGCAGTTGTAAAAATAGCTAACATTTGAGTATTACCATGAGCCAGACAATGCATTGGATATAAATATTATTCAATCCTCTGCACTCTGCAAAATAATACAACTATAAACCACACTTGTCAGATGAAGAACTTGAGGTTGAAAGAGGCTGAGTAATTTATGAATCATCAGCTGTAAGGGGCACGGCTGGATTTGAAGCACAGCCCTGCCTGTCACTGGAGACTGGGATATTAACTAGCACCTGTGCTGCCTCCTTCCTAAGAGCAAATGACATGGATCCTGTTCCAAAGGTTTTCATCATTTCCTTTTGGGGGGTAAATTTTCTTTTCCAACATCTTGACCAAGTACAGCTGTTCTGGCTGGGGAGTGAGCTATCTAGGAGTTCTGCCCACACCACCTCTTGCCTCAACGTAGTCATTCCATGGAACGGAACATAGTTTGGAAACCACTGCTCAGAGAAAGTAGAAGGAACATCTCAGGTACTGGTATGACCCCCCCCAATGCCTAGAAAAGCATTTGTAGCCAAAGCTCCATGTATACTGCAGCGAGATGTCCTAAGGGAGAGTGTTTCCTCTGGTGGTCACCTGTACCCTGGGTTTCCATGTGTGCCATTAATGGTCCATCATTAATGGTCCCTTTGAACCCCAGAGGGCAGGCTGTTATTCCATCCAGAAGGTCCAAATGACAACCTAACTGTACCTGAGACAAAGACTCAGAAGGAGTTCAGTGAGGGGAACTGTGACAGAGGCTTGGTAAACCCAAACCAATCTTTCTGAAGGAAACTTCATCATAGCCTTTGGGTTTTTCTAACTGCATTTTCCATGCTTAGCATTACCAAGTGACAGCTCCTTTTCAGTGGAGAAATTTGTCACCCCACTGGGATAATTCCAAAGTTATTCTAAGAGTTCCTGCTCAGAAGAGATCAAGCCAATCAGGAAGCTCCTCCACAGGGGCTGAGCCCAGCTGATTGTTTCCCATTTGGCCACTTCCTGCTATTGTTTTCTGTTGTGTCCTCAGAGGCACAGCCACTGAGCCCTGCCCCTTCCCCTCAGGAGCTGAGGGCTGCGATCCTGGCTCTAGGTCAAGGTATCCTAGACTCAGAGGCCAGGCACCTGGCAGGGGGAAAGAGCCTGTAGTGAAAACAGAGGAGGTTCCCAGCCCAAGTGGCAGAGGAAGAAACCACAGTACATAAAATGCTCAGGACGCATGAGTCCCTCTGACCTTCAAAGAGAAAGTTGAAATGCTTTGGCTCATTCATTAATATTAACCAAGGAAGTGCTGAGCTAGGGGTAGTGATAGCTGCCCAGTCTCTACTTGTAGGAAACTCATCCAATGAGGGAGTAAGATATGTAATTACAACACAGGGTGATAGAGTTCAAACCGGAAGTCCAAAATGCTATGGGAATAAGAAGAACATTCACACTAACTCTGCTTAGGGAAGGAATGGGAGGATTTCAGGAGCTTGGAACATAGCAGAAGGATCTGGAAGGATGAGTTAAAACAACAAAACAGAGAGGTAGTCACAAAGCACTGCAGGCAATGCTGACAGCAAGGACAAAGCGGGCTCTGAAGCAGAAATGTGCAAGGAGGGTTCAAGTAAGTGAGTGAGGCTCGGGCAAATAAGTAAGTGAGGCTCAGGTCCCGGATGTGCTGACTTGTGAATGTGATGCTAAGGCATCTGATCCTGAAGGTAACAGGAAAGTAAGTTTCTTGTCTGTCTGTTAATTGCAGAGGAGGGATAGGATCAGAAGGAACATGTCCACAGTTATGCGGAGAACAGATTTGAATGTGTAGAAAAGAAACAGAAAGCACAGGTCAATTAGAAGCTGTTCCAAATCAAGATAGTGAAACCATGTGTAGCACGGACTCTAGTAAGATGGCTGCACCTATTGATACTTCTATTAGGACACGGAGGATTTCCTAAATCAATCATTTTGTACTAGTGTGGGCTCACAGGCTGGGCTGCAAAAATTAAGCAACATTAACTTGTGAAACTGTGGTCAAAGTACATGAGGTTGCCAAGTGACCAGAATTTGTGAAGCTACAGTTCTCAACTGTTCCCTTCTTTTCCATGCCACCCTCTCCTAAGCCACATCCCTTGTGATGACCCAGCTGTCTTGGGTACACAAGGTTGTATTTCTTAGGAAACGGGGGAGGGGTGTTTAACAACCATTTCTGAGCCCTTTGGTGATGTGCACTCAAGTGAAGGCTAGAACATGAATTTGAACCTTGAGGCCCTAATTTAAAATCTGTCTCCAGTCCATGAGTTCCCACTGCAAGGAGCAGCTGTCTAGACTCAGGAGGACAGAGGCTGCAACAAGACAGGAACAGACTACAGGATTATGATGAGTCTGGGCAAATCCCGGAACTTCTCTTCCTACAGCCAGGAGGCTGAGTCAGTACCCAGAACCTTATCCCGAGTGGGCCGCTGGAATATCTTGCCCTTGTGTTGTTAGTTTCCCCTTTGTGTAATCCTCAGAGCCTCTCTGGCGTCACCCTGACATCTTTCTGTCTTACAGAAACAGTAGAGACATTCTGTATTTAAAATACTAGTGAGATGACCCTTCAGGGCCCTTTTCCAGTAGCTCAGCTGGTTTTGAGGCAGAAGTTTAGATAGCTCAGCTCCAGCTCTGGCTCATTCGTGCCCCCTTGTGGTCTGGAGGCGCATGGGTAGAGGCTTGAAATGAGTTGGGACAAGCCTGGACATCCTAAGCTCTAGGAGCTGAGCAGACCACCACTGCATCATGTTGGCTATGGAGTGTTGAGGTAAAAAGTTTAGAAACTAACACCAAAGTTTAAAATATTCTCTGGAGAACTTTATCCCTGTAGACTGATTCTTTTAAAAATGACCGTTGTTATGTTGAGAATGTTATACCGAGAATGATGTAAGTTTCTGGGGTTTCCAGCTCAAAATGCTCTGTAAAGGGAGCGTTTCCCTTTACAGGAGCCTGTCAATAGAAACTTCCAGGTACAAAATGATCTACATGGAGGCTTCCGCGTTCAAGTAGAAAAGTATTCCTGAAGCCAAATTAGAGAAACCTTTTACAAACAAACAGCTTGTATCAGTTTCCCCCAAAACCAATGCCACTTAAAACTTATCAAGAGGGGACAAAAAACTTATTCAGAGATTTGTGCCTTTAATTTAAGCCCTCTGTCAGAGAGATGGTGTGACAGGACATTTGAAATGTAAATCATGGGTATAAGGCTATAGGTTGAGTGTCCCTTTTCTGAAATACTTGATGTATTTAGGATTTTTTAAAAATGGATTTTCATATTAGGGAGGTTCAACCTGTAATACATACTGTTCCAAAATAATACTTGTAACATGTGCTCTTCCTCTTCCTGCTGGTTTGGCTTATGCAAAATTAGCACCAGGCATCTCCTTACTCAGCAGGGGTCCCGGCCCTGAAGTTGCTCTAGCACATCTATCATTTCTGGATCCTGACTCTAAGGAAGAATTACCTGCTGAAGGTACAAGGACTCTTCACTGAAACTCGACCATACAAGAGTCCAGGGCAGGCTAGATTGAGTTTTGAAATAGGACGGGCACCATTGTATGAGAAGTTTCATGCAGAGGCCATGTCCTGGGGCCCACAATAAATGCTTCTGTGTGATGAATGAATGAATGATAGGTTACAAACTTCCTGGGCACATATGAGAATTCTCATATTCCTATGAAACCCAAACTATACCAATAGTAATAAGATGCTTTCAGATTCACAGAGAATAAGGACTTTTTAAATTCCTAAATTATAGAAAAGAAAATTGAGAGGAAGAAAAACAAAAAAAAAAGCAATCAGAATTTAAATGCCTTCCATGCTATAATCTGATTTTTGTTAAATCTCCTGATTGTTTTAGGCCAGTGGGAGGCAGCAGGGTATCCTACAAATGAACCGGATTAGGATTCAACTAATCTGAGCTTTTATTTTTCTTCAGTGCTGGAAGTCATATATATCTAGGCTTTGCATGTGCTAGCCAAGCACTCTACCACTAATCTATACCCCCAACACTAACCTCAGTTTTGGAAACAACACTGCATAAACTCACTCCTGCTAGCCTCCATTTCCCCACCTGTCAAGTGGCTGTAAAGATACATGTAGAAAATGACTTGAAAGTTTAAATGAGTTAATGTTTAAAATATCTTAAAGCACCGCCTACCATGGAGAATGCACTATTTATGTTTCTTCTTTTTCAGTTCTTAAAAAAATTAAAGATCCACCTGTTAAATTCTGCAGGCACTGCTTCATAAGACAAACCAAAACATACTATTTAGTAGAATAAATTCAGATTCATCTTCTTAATCCTGGGTTTGGCTCAGAAGATTTAGGAATACCCATACTCTCATGTTGAACCAAACTTTTCCGAGAATGTGAATAAATCCTATCATTTGAATGCTTAGAGGAAAACTAAAGAACTGATTATAGGCTTCAAGAATGGAAAAACTTATGATCATGTGCATGTGTGTGTCTACATGTTTGCAATAATCCAGAAAATCAGATAAAGGGTTTCTACGCGAAAGAAGCTTCTTTGCACTTGGTGGGCCACCTAGCGGCAGGCAAATTCATTCCATTGTGTGCAAAAACTGCTGTCATGCCACAGATTTGCTAGTGTGGTTACCTGGGAAGAGAACGCTCATTGTATCAACGTGAAGATGTCCATGGCCCTGAACACTTTGTGCATTCCTTCTCAAGAGATCAGTACACTTGGTCCCTGTGCTATGCACTGAAATCTCCATCTGAGCTGTGTACCTCGGAATCTAATTTGTTATGTTCTCTATGACTGAAAGAGAAACTGGCTGAGAGCTCTCTCGATTTGAGCTTCAGGAAGTAGAGGCTGAGAGTATGTGAACTGTCTTTATTGGGTTACAGATTTCAGAGGGGCCAAGTGAATTTTTTTGTGTGTGCCAGAAATTGAACTCAAGACCTTGTGCTTTCCAGGCAGGTGCTGTGCCACTGAGCTATAACCCCAGCCCCTGGGGCCATGTGAATGGGCTACAGCAGTTGTCTCCAAAGGTCAGTAACAAACCAGTCAATGAATGACCCTCTGGTCCAGCACTGATGACATCTCCTGACACACATGTCATTTCCACCATGGAAGGTCATCACAGTGCTGACATGGATTCCTTCCATTTCTGGAAAGGAGAAGCTAGTCCTGTGGGGTGGGTTCCTGCAAGACCTTCACCCAACCCCTGACTCCTTCAGCTGGCGTCACCATATCTGTGTCCCCAGTCCCATGCTTAGGGAGCAGCTCTTTCATCCATATGTCTGGAAACTCAGTGACCTGGGCCAGGAGTGATAAATGGCTAGTGAGATCAAACACAAGAAAAGGTTTGTGAAGTCGATGAGGCTCCAAGTACAAAGATGGAGACCTCTGTCACCAAGGTGACCCCAGCACCTATACAGGAACTTGCACAGAGGAAAGTTGGCATCTGTTTAACTGAGTGGGGACCTCACTGTGGGTATGTACACTTGCCTTCCCCCTTTCTTCTCTCTCTGAACCAGGCTACAAGAATCTCTGTGTTCCTTGATGGACACAAAATTCCTCCCCAAGAAGGAATACATCCTATGCATCTTTGGATTTCTAAAGTCCAGCCAGGACCAAGGGCATAACAAATATCTGCAATCTGGCTGTGAGGCCCTCTCCCCGGAGTGCTAACTGAGAAGTGGCTAAAGAGTTAAGTAAGTTCATAAATGTGTGCCACCTGTAAAAGAACTGAGCAGGATAGGGACATCACCTGTACGAGAAGACAGCAATGGCCTGGTTCGGTAAAGGATTATGGTAGCTTCCAGGGGTATTAAGCTACTTTGCTGCATTAAAATTATGGTTTAATGTACAGCATTTCAGGGAACCAGAGCAATGTAAAATGAGGGGCAGCTGAGTTGACTTCAAAATGAAAGGATGATGCTGTTTTCATCACATGCTTCCCATGAGGACTCTGCTTCTAGCCAGAGAGGAACAGGACCCACAGAGTACAAACTCTCTGATGCATAAGAAAGAACCAAAGGACATTGATAGGGTGGGGACCTTGCTATGTGCTAATCATTGGCTACATCCCATTGCATACATTAACTAAATCAAGCATCATGACAGCCAAATGAGATACATATCATTGAGTTCTGCTTTGGGGATGGTTTAATTAGCTTGCCCAGGGTCTCCTATGGAGCTGAAATTCAGAGGAAGGTCAGTATGCTGCTAAAAGGGTATGCCTGATCCTGTGTTTGTAAGACTGCTCAGTCTTTTAGAACCTTAGGGGAAGAGGAACTTCTAATCCATGGTAGAACTCCATTCAGGCCCAGGGTATTGCTGAGAGTAAAGAGAAAAGAAGACACAAGTGAGCAGATCTAGAACTGGCTCCTAGGTTGGAAGTTCACCTTCTCTAGAGCTCTGGGCTGCCACTCTCTGATGCTTGCTCTGGCTCAGATGTGATGACCTTGGGATTTTTGAGTGAACTGTTTTATGTGCTCTCTGATATACTGGTCCATCTTCTATTCAAAGATTTTCTTCCTTAATAGTGCCAAAGTCAACCTAAACTGGCCACATATGCTCCTGGTTCCCAGTCTACCCTTGAATTCTCTACCTTTCCCTTGCTATAACTATATCAGAATCCCAGTTTCATCACGGGGTTTATTACAATTCTGAAACTTTTAATAGTACCCTTACAACCTCTTGGATAAATCTGGGTCCCTTCACTTAGCTCTCCACGATCTATTTCCAATCTGGTCTTTTTCCCAGTGCTACTTGTGTGATAGGTCTGAGATTATCTCATCTTTGAGCAGGGAGCAGACCCTATGCAGAGGGACTAACCATGGCTGGCCATGTGCTCACTGCTCAGGGAGGAAGTGACACTGAGAGAGCAGCAATCCATTGTTCACTGTCCTCCCTGTTTCCACATCTCCTTCCCATCCCAGAAAGGGCCAACACACCAGAGGTACTGACAGTCTCCTAGTGGAGCTGGACCCCTCAGCTGTTTCTAACAGGTGATCAAGCTGGGAAGAGCCATATGAATTCAGTCTGCACAGAGCATCCTTGACAACCCAGTGAAGCTCCATGCCAACACCCATGTGGCCAGTTTCCTAACGATAGTGTCATTTGGTGTGGTGGACTGACAACTGGTGGTCAACTTGTAACACCAGCTGAACTGAATCAGCACCGTGCTGAGTGTGGATGGCCACCTGAGGACTGTTGCCAACATAAAAAGGAGAACTGGAGAGGAACAAGTGCTGTTGGTTCTTCATGTTGTTGCTGAGTCTCCTGTTGCCATTTGTTCTCCTGGGGAACTTGTCGAGCTTCTTTCCTGATATGAACTTGGCTGTTCCCATCATCAGAAGAGCTCGGGACTTTGTTGTCTCTGAGAATGGCTGTGGTTCACTTTGGGGGAGCTCTGGTCTTTACCTTATTGCTTCCTGGCTCCAGAGGGGAAGATAGTGTGCTGTTCAATCTCCTAGAGAAGCTTGTCACGCTGGCTTCCTGATACAAACTCAGCTGTTCTCATCATCGGAGGAGCTCAGGACCTTGTTGCTGCTGAGGGTGGCTGTGGTAGTTTTTGGGAGAGCTCGGGTCCTTACTTTGAGTGTTGTCTCCTGGCTCCAGTGCAGAACCATCAGCCTACTGGCACAAATCCTTCATCTGGCCTGGCACAGACTTTATGGCTTCCACTGCTGACCTGTGGGCCTTCCCAGCACAGATCCATGACACAGACTTGTATGAGACATTGTCATGGGCTCTAGGTCTTCAGCTGGACTCATGCAGGATGTTGCCATGGGATCCAGGTCCTCAGCTGGATTTTTTGGTCTTTAGTGTGTGGACAGATTTCTTGAACTTTTCATGTTTGACTCTTTGGGTAACTATCACAAGATAATACTATAAATTATGTGTCCTGTAATGTCTTGTTTTCCTTGCAATCCCTGACTACAGCATCTGGTAACTCAAGTCCAGCTCTAGCTGTGGTCCTGCTTGAGGTTGAAAGGAACCACAGTTTCACTGAGGGCATTTCACTGAGGGAATTTTTTGAAAAGGGCCTGAACTTTCCAATTTGGGCCCATCTGATGATATCTATGTGTATCTGTTTCCTCTCAATGATAGTCATTCAGTTCATTTCCCAACACAGCCTTCAAAGTTCACCTACAGACCTGAAATTTCCTTCCAATTTATTGAGACATACTGAACTTGACTTAGTAGGATGCATGCATTTATGTATGTACATATGTATGTGTGTATTTAATGGGTCCATCACTGCTTTAACAGACTTGGCTATTCCTCTTTTAATAAAGTATTCTGGGTAGGGACCAGAATGTACTGTCCAAAGTCAAAGTTAATTTTCTCAAAGGTTAAAAAACAATGTCCTGGAAGGAAATTTTCCAACACTAATTAAAGGGATGCAGTAGAAATATAAGTTCAGAAATGTCAGATGATCTCTGAAAATCCAGCTTTAAGGAGCTTTGTGAAGCACCATCTCCTGGTATTTCGGGGTGGATTATAGGGCACTGACTCAATATTGTTTGTTTTCTGGTGCTGGGGATCAAACCCAAGGCCAAGGACAAGCTAGGTAAATATTCTGCCACTGAGATAAACTCTCAGCCCCGTCCCACTTTTTCATTAATGACTTTTTTCCCAGTGCCAGGGCTCAAATCCAGCCTCATTTATCCCAGGCAAGCACTCTACCATGGAGCTGTACCCATAGCCCTCTTGAGGCACTAGCTGTGTCATTTTCTTCTCTGGGTCTCTAACTTAGCTAGGTTTCCAGCACAAACACTTAATAAATGAATGGGGAAAATCTTGGCAAGATTAACCTCTGCCAAACTCCACTGGGGTAAAAGCCTAAATCCTAAGATCCTCAATGATTCTTACTTTTTCTGAACATCTACCTTGAGAACAGGTATGACATCTCTTAACACCTACTGAATGCCTACTCCTGCTGGGTACTTGACACGTAAGAGAAGGGGAAAGATTTCAATTTCCCTTCTGTAACTCCAGCACTTAGCCACTGCTATACATGACATTTACTGGAGATGTATTTAATAATCTCTATCCAAATGAATGTTTATCAACCACTTCAGAGAAATAAATTGAGGGTATGGGTGTGATTTTGTGGCAGTACTTGCCCATACTTCTAGATATATATCAAGAAAATAATCACTTTTCTTTAAGTCATATCATGATTACATATCAATCAGCACAATGGAGACAAAGGCCTGAAATATTTATGCAGGGAGAACTCCTATCAACATTTATATTCAGAGTACCTGTGGGTGTGTCATACTTCATTCTTTTCTTCCCTTCTGCAGACACATAGGGAAGCCCTGTGACCCAGGCAGTGCTATGGGACTTATTACAAAAGAGAATACCATAGTCTCAGCCCCAGGGTGCTGAGGAGAAAACAGCATCTGATATTTCAGGCTAAAATCCCCACTGGGAACATTAAATCTGGCTTAAGCCATTAAACCACTAGGGCTCAGGGAGTGCAGCATCTTAAGCAGGCCTTACTAGAGGCCTGAAGGACCAGTTAGCTGATTACTGAGAAGCTGTTGAGTGTTCTTGGAAGAAGAGACAGTATGTCCAAAGAACAAGATATACAAACAGCTTGGTCTGTCCAGGGAACTGCAGGTAGTTAACAGGTGACCAGTGATGGAAGGACGCAGACATGCGAGATAAGACCAAAGAACCCAACAGAGGTCAAAGCATCAATGGCTCCTAAGCCACATTAGGGATCAGAATCTGTCTTCTGGCCCCAGGGGAACAGGTACAAGGTTGTAAGCTGGGGAGTGATATCATCAGGTAGAAATTTTGCAAGTTGATTCTAGAGGCTGGGTAAGAGGCTGTGGCAGCAATTTTCACCAGAGATAATGATGGCCTGGACTAGTGACATGACAGTGGGAAGAGGAAAAGGTAGATCTCCAGAAATATGTGGGGTATAAAATAACTAATCAGATCTAGGGGATGAGATGGGGAAACAAATAAAAAATGATGCCTTGGTTCTAGACTTGAACAAATCTCCATGAGATTAAGACCCATAGAGAAGGAACCATGAGAGAAAGCAGCAAGTACAATTTTTGATAAACTGAATTGTAGACGTTTGGGGGACATCCAAATGGCAATGGCCAGGAGGCAAAGTTAGCTGCATGGGTAGCTGGAGAGAAAAAACTGGGATGAAAGACTGTTTATACTTCAGGAGCCATGAGAACAGACGAGCTTACTCAGAGAATATGTGAGAAGAAAGGAGCAGCAAGAATCTCAAAGAACCAATATTTCAAGGATGGAAGGAAGCAAAGGAGACAGAAGCTCAAGGATAATGCGATTTGAAGCAAAGCAAAGAGACTGTGTTTCCTGAGGAAACCGCAGTTTCAGTTGCTATTCAACAGTCAACTAAGATAAAGATTGAAGTCTCTGTGGCACTCGGCCACTGAGTGGTCACTGGTAGCTTGGCAAATGTAAGGTCAGGGACAGAGAGGAGAGCAAATGGGGGGAAGGTGCTGTGTATAGATAACTCTCCAAGAAGTGTGGGGTGAGGAAGGAGAGAGGATGGATAATGAAGGAGGGTACAAGCCAGTGGGGCGTGAGCACGTGAAAGTGTTTTTTAACAAACATCCATTGCAAAGTCAGTTAGATGTTCCTATGATCTTCATGAAGTATAGTCTTGTTTTTATTGAGATTCCTAATTTTTTTTTCTGGTACTGGGGTTTAAATTCAGGGTCTTCTCACTGAGCTACATCTCCTCCCCCCACCCCATTTTTATTTTTATTCTGAGACAGCATCTCGCTAAGTTGCTGAGTTGCCCAAGCTGGGTTTGAACTTGTGATCTTCCTGCCTCAGCCTCTCAGAATGCTGGGATCACAGGCATGCATCACCATGTCTGGTTTGAAGTTCCTAATTTCTGAACTTGAAACTGACTTCTAAAAGGTGAAGAAATTCAACAAGCATTGATGAACATGTCCTAATAAAGAACATTCTGCTCCTATGGATGTGAACATAAACTAGTCCAGAGAAGAGATATTTCTACCACACACAAAAGCAGAAGTATGCACTGAGCACTCTAAAAAATTCTAAAAAAGAGGTTTGTTGTCCTTGTTGTTTTGTTCTTTGAGGTCTGTTTCCTAGTCTGTAAAATGGTCTGGAGAAAAAATTGGGGAGAATGGGAATATGCACGCATGTGTGTGTGCACAGGTGAATTTGTCCTTGTACTTGAAATGTTGGGAACTTAACTTTGAAGCTGTTCTGACCTGGGCAGATATGAATGCTAAAACTGTTGCCAGGAAAGTAGGGTAACATAGCTTTTATGTGACCTTTTTGTTAAAATACTTTTTAAAAAAATGTATCCTTATGGATTCTTCTCTGAACAGAGAAATTAAAAAACTGATTTCTCAAGCACTTAACGTAAATCACGGCTTCTTGGCTTTTAATGTGATTACCTATAATGTATTTTAATGGTGACTGAAGAATATTTAATCTCAACAGTAGGTGCGCTCCTCCACACTTCCCTGCCTTACTGAATGCTGTGCTATCAAATGCAGTGGAATCTTAATAAGAGGAGATGCGCACACCAAAGTCATTTCTAAAATGATGATAAAGGGGTAGGGATATAGCTCAGTGGTAAAGCACCTGCCTAGCATACCTGAGACCCTGGGTTCAATCCCCAGCATCATAAAATGGGAAGGAATTATCTGCATCCCATCTCCTCCAAAGCATATGTCTATACTTATTTTTTATGTTGAACAAAGTAAATACAATTTGAAGCATACTTCAGAACGTCATTAAATCCTCATCTAATAAACCCAGAGTGAATTTTGACCTGAGAGTTATTCCATCTGCTGAAAGCAAACACAGTATAGGTTAGGTAACAGGTCTAACAGGTATCATCATTCCTGACACTGTGTTGAGCACTCTGATTATTCCCTCTTTGCAGATGAAGAAAGTGAAGCACAAAATATTGAGCAACCAGTTCAAGGCCATGGAAGTAATAAATGAAGGGCGCTAGTGTTTAGTCTTTATCCTTGTAAGCAGGCCCAGATGACCTCAAGGCTCCCTGATAAGAGGTGGAGGGTGGATATTGAAACCCTGTGAGAAAATCCACATTTTTCTGTTACTAGAATGCTGTATCTAGCATGGGCTTCCCCTGTAAGGAGAGGTAAAAGAACCTTGGGCTAATTAGTGAGTGATGCAAAAGATGATCAGGGAAAATTCTAGTTATTATAGTTGAAAGCCAGTGAGATTCTACTCACTGCTGAGAAGGTGAGGAGCATCTTAATAATGTCCACGGCCACAGAACACACTTGGAATCTAAGTGCCACTGCCCCTGAGATAAGAGGATGCCCCTTCTGACTTATTGTCTAGTAGAGAGTATACCTCGAAAAGACCAGTTTCCTCCCCACATGACTTCACTAAGACTGGAATGGCGCACGATGGTACTGGGCAAAAGAAAAGCCACTCCACTGTACAATCTCTCTCCCCTTCTTTATGGTAAGAGAAACATGAATCCTTCAGAATGGGGGCGAAGGTAGTTCCACCTGAAGTCAGGGACTTGAATGAGCCCTCTGATGAATTTTTAAGCATGGAGGATCTCACAGAATGAAGGGCTTAATTTTACTTCTGCTTTTCCAGACCAAATTATCTCTCTCCAGGCCTCCTCCTCTTGCGGCCTAACGAAGATTCCTAGGATTCCCCAGGGAGAGTAAATTTTGTTTTTGTTCCTCTTTGCAGATACAGATGGGACATTAACTGATTTTTCTCAAGATCATAAACCAAGACATCTGTGTGGTTAATATCAAAACGTCAGTGTCTTGAGTTCTTATCTTTTGCCTAACAGAGCACAACTCAGTTCCAAAGAGAACCTTGTGTGGAAGATGGAGATGCCCCCAAGTTTCATTTCTGAAGCAGCTACTCAAGCCAATCACTTTGAGGGTGCTACTGGAATCTGTGACCCGTCTCATCAGGAGACAAGACCTACTTTGGCGTTAGCCCCAGAACAAGAAAGGCAGCTCCGAAAGAATGCTGAGGACTTGAGTTATGTTCCAGAAGGAACACAGACCACCTGGGCATTTCTGAGAGTCCTTTGGGCTGTCCTAGCCTCAGGTTCTTCACCTTTCAGTCGAGAAGTGGCAGGGGGCGGGGGGAGCTCAGTGAACAAACTCTCCACATTGTCTTCTAGATAGAAAGGTAAAATGGTGCACAACAATAGCAATGACAGTATTTTAACATTTAAGCAAGAAAAATGTGATTTTGGTGCACATTTCATCTCCCTTTTGATTTTAGCAATGTTCCTTAAACTTTCTGTGCTTGCAGACTAGAGTTTTGTCCTAATCTACCCCAGATCAATACCAGCATTCAGCTTGTGACACATGTAAGTTACCACACAAGTATGACAACTCCCAGACTTGTCTTTTACTTATTCAACAAGATAAATCTACAGACACTGACTTTGATGTCATGGCCATGTTGTTGTGGTTGTTTTTGATTTTTTGGTACTGAGGACTTTTCCCTTCCACAGTGAGCTACCTCCCTATCCCCGCTGCCAAAAAAATTCCCTTATTTTTATTTTGAGTAAGGGTCTCACTAAGTCACTATGTTACCAGACAGGGCTAAACCTTACAATATTCCTGCCTCAGCCTCCCAGCCTCCTGGGATCCCAAGTGTGCATTTTAATAAACACTACAATGCAGGAAGCTACATTTTTAAGAAACAACCTGTTGACGTAACTTTGGCTTATCACCCTTTGATCTTCCCACAGTTGGTCTGGATCCTTCTAAAATCCATCTATCACATGTCCTATTTCTTTTATCCTTGGGTTGTTCTTTCCCATCCTCCCTTTCAGTTGATACAGGGCCTGGGCAGGTGGCTGGCAGCCTGGAGTTGCTGCCGAGGACCTGGCTGGAGGCTGGTAGAAAACAAGAGCTGTTCCAAGAGCAGGAGGGAAGCCAAGAGCAGCCATAAGCACTGTGCTGCCAGTGTGGTGGGGACGCTGGCTTCCAAGACACCCAGGCACCCTGCATGTAGCCCTGGGGACTCTGACATTTGCTCGATGCAGTGTTCTCCTCTGGCTATTTCTGCAAATGGAGAGGGACTCTGGCAAAATCAAACAACTGTGGGTTATTTATATAATGTATGATATGCATCACTCTTTTCACAGTAAAAGCTAAAATCTTTTGGGCACCAAGTCGGAGGCAGTTCTAAGCACTTTGCATATATTCACTCAACCGTCATTACTACCTGAAAAAGGTGATCATTGATCTCATTATTACGGTTGTCTTCTTAGTCATCTGTGTGTGTGTGTGTGTGTGTGTGTGTGTGTGTGTGTATTGGGGATTGAACCCAGGGCCTTGTGCATATGAAGCACACGCTCTACCACTAATCTACTTCCCCAGCCTGCTCTCCTCTTTTTATAGAAGAAACTAGAGTAGGGAGAAGTTAAACGTTCTTTCTTAAAATTACACCAGTAAGCTGGGTGTGGCACATGCCTATAATCTCAGCATTTTGGGAGGTTGAGGCAGAAGGTTCATAAATTCCAACTCAACCTGGGCTCCAAAATAAAAATAAATAAATGAAAGAGCCAGGAATGTAGGTCAGCTGTGAAGGTCCTGGGTTCAACAGTCAGTATCACAAAAAACAAACAAACAAAAACAAACAAACAACAACAAAAAAAAACCTGTGTTGTGGCACACGCCTGTAATCCCAGCACTCAGGAGACTGAGGCAGGAGGATCATTGCAAGTTTGAGGCCAGTGAGGGCTAAAAAGTGAGTTCAAGGCAAGCCTGAACTGCAGAGTGAAGCCCTGTCTCAAAAAAAGACAAAAAAAAATTTACACAGACAGCAAGCTGATACACTGGACTTAAATACATTAAGTACAATACAGATGCTTAGACCTTAACCATACTCTGACAGCCTCTGGATATAAATGATGTCTTTTTAACTTGATGAAAATTCTATGGGCTACCTAAAATTGATGCAGATCAATTAAATTTAAACATATTTATTGAGTATCTACTGGTAGTAAGTAGTAAAATTATTCTAGTAGCTTAGATGTAGTGTACTGACGCTTGCCCCCCTAATAAAGCTATGCCCACGTTCTAAACACTGCAACTGACAAAGTGACTTTATTTGGCCACAAAAAGTATCTCAGATGTCATGAATTTAAGGATCTCAAAATGAGGTCATCCTGGATTATCTGGAGACCCCTAAATCCAATGACAAGGAGACACAAGGGGAAGAGAATGAAAGGACAGGCAGGCAGAGATGAACTGAAGGATATCTAGAGCCACTGGAAGCTCAGAGGAGCAAAGAAGGGTCCTTCCTCCAGCCTTTGGAGGGAGCACAGCCCTGATGACACTTTGGTTTGGACTTCTGGGCTCCACAAGTTTGAGGCAGTAAATGCCTGTTGTTTGGAGCTGCCATGATTGTGGTGTTTTGTCCCAACAGCTCCGGTAGACTGTGTAGTGAGTGAACAAAAAGTCCTGGCTCTCACAGATGTTATTTCCTAGTCAGGGATGAACAGAATGTGATGTGGCCAGGTGTGGTGGCACATGCTTGTAATCCCAGCTACTCAGGAAACTGAGGCAGGAGGACAGCAAGTTTGAGCACAACCTGGGCAACTTAGTAAGATCCTGTCTCAAAATAAAAGTAGCTAGGGGTGTAGCTCCACAGCAGAGCACTCCTGGGTCTAATCCCCAGTACCACACACACACACTCACACACACGCACATTCACATGCGCGCACACACACACACATGCACACACATTAATGACCAACCAGAAAGCAAGTGGAGGCCAGGAAGTGAACAGGTCACTGCGCACACTGCCCAAGGATGCAGCTGAGGGAGAAAAGCGGGTAAATGTTCACTCGTTGCCTTTCCAAGTGGTGGCCACCTATGGAGCTGCATTTTTTAATCTTCACCAAGGATTCACAGGGCCCGGCTAGAATGTCTAGATGCCTCTGGTATTTCGAGATGTCTGGTTATTCCAGGTAGAATCTGGTTAAGGAGACAACTCTCACACCACATAGCATGGCAACGGTGACATTTTTGCTGGCAAAAGTATCTCTATAACCTCAGAGCTACCCAGCGCATCAGCAGTATTCAGATATTATTCACTTCTTCCCTTTTGTTGTCTTTTGATGTGGTAGGATACCTAGGATCCTAGTGTAAGTTTTACTCCAGTGGAGAGGAGATAAAAAGGCTGGGCAATGTGGAAGAAGATGGTCCTGATCAGCAGAAAGCAAGTGTCTCATGACTCCACACTTAGATCCCAGTTTTAGCTAAGTCACATTTGGGCCTCTGTTCCTCAATCGTTTTGCAATGATAACTGGACATGTCTTTCAAGTGTGCTAAAAAGATTCTCAAAAAGGAGACAGGACCTGGAGTATAGGGAAACTTCTGCTAAGAAACCTATCCCAAACCTAATTCACATGTTATTCCATATTTTCCTTTCACCTACCTAAATTCCCCACTGCCAAAATTTACACTTGGGAGTCAGACACACAAAGGATCCTCAATATATGAAGTTGCTTTGGGGTTGGAGAAGGAAAAAGAGTGCTTCTAGTGTGTTGCATGGGTTTGCTAAGGAACTGGAATTCTATAATGGAAGAAGTGTTGTGCATCTTGTAGTCCATTCGCTGCCTTGGAAGGCTCTAAGTTTGGACCCAAGAAAAGCAGAAAAGGAGGCCTGGAAGAGACAGGCTTTGCAATGGCAACACAAGCCAACTTGGGTCTCTCGGGCCTCCATGATGAAAAACAGACACAGAGTGGGTGGTGTTCAGGAGGCCAAGTTGGCTCTGGCCATGGTAATGGAGATACCAAGTCTGCCTATTTAAGCAGTTCTGCTGCTGCCGTGATGCCTTCCACCATGATGTGATGTAGTCAGTGGGCCCTTATTAGAGTTGTTGCGATGATTTTGGTGCTGCCCCTAAAACTGTATGCTAAATAAGTCTCTTTTCGGTACAAAGCCACCAGTCTCAGATATTTCTGTAGAGTATCAAAAAATAGGCTAAAACAATATCTCATCCCCCATCTTCAGAAAGCACAACTAGTGAAAACCATGGAACAGAGTATAAACAGGAGGCTCAATATTTTCATTTCATCAAGAATGTAAAGGTGTTACACCTAGTCCCCTGCTAGGCATATTTCCAAAAGAGTTAAAGACACTGTATTATAGTGATACATGTATACTCATGATTACAGCAGCACAATTCACAATAGCTAAATCTGGAAGCCACCTATTTGTCCATCAGCAGATGAACAGATAAAAAAATGTGATATTTATACATAATGGAGTACTACTCTGCCACAAAGGAGGATAAATTTGAGTCATTTGTAGAAAAATGCATGCAACTTGAGATCAATATGTTAAATGAAATAAACCAGACATGCAAGTTTAAGTATTTCATGGTTTCTCTTATATGAGAAACCCAAAATATAAATAAATTAAAAAGCAAAGCAAAAGATAAATAATACGAAATAGGGGAGATAGATAATTTGCAAATGAGAAGGGTATCATCAGATGGAGGGAGAGGAGAAGTAGGGAGAAAGGAGAAGTAAAAAGAATTGAGATGTGTTGTGGACATGTACCAACTCCCCATGATGAATGTTCTCATTATGCTCTGCAAACATGTAATAATAAAATAAAAATTTTAAAGATTCCTTAACATGCACATAAACACAAAACATAGAGCAATTAGGAATGACCACATTGCAAGCTACAGGGGTGACATAATGATTTTAAATTGGGGAAATACTATTTTCAAAGCTTTTTGAAGGAGGGAAGTTGGAGTGTGGCAGTCGTAGGCCAAAAACTAGGGCCAACAGCCATAAAAGTTGACTTTGCACAATTCCTTCAGTTGCAGCAACTGTTCTGTGGGGCTGGTAAACACAAGCATTCCCAAATATGACCCTTACAAGGGCTCAGTGTATGGATAAAACATTCCTACTAATTTCATAGTTCTGGATGCTATACCAATTTACCAGACTAAAAACAGTGATTTTAATGGATCCTACAAACCCAGGTAAGTCAGACGCTTGAGATACATCTGACAGGCTGCTACTGTTGCTAAAAAACACGCATGTGATGTTGACATGCTCAAGTGCAGTTTAAGAGAGCTTCTTCCTTTATCTGTGCCAGCTGCCAAGGTTGACCACAAACTAAGCATCCAGAATTTTACAGTCTGTGACTAGAGACTTTTCTATGTAGTCTCAAGAGAATAGAGCAGGGGTCAGAGAGAGGATGAAAACTTTAATCCCTAAAGAGGATCTTTTGTAACAATGAAAGGTGACCTAATAGAGACTTGAGTTTGACTTTGCATTTGAGAGAGTTCCCCATTACTTCCAAGCTTAGGAGAGAGAATTCTGCCTCCCACTCACTGAGTTCATAACAAATCCAAGCATCAGATAGGAGTTGATCCAGACAACAATCTTAGCTATGCATAGTCTAAGATTCAGTGGTTTTATGAGCTGCCATAAAATTACTGCTTTTGCAAAGCCAGCATGACACTGGATGTAAAAGAAGCCATCATTTCTTTTAAACTCAAAGCTTATTTTCATGCCGCAGTGCTTGAGAGAAGCCGTATGTTTCGCAGCAGCTGCAACACTTTGCCGTTCTGCAATGAAAATCATGAATGATACCTTCATAAATGTTTTTAGGGTTCTACATTCTGAAACTACTTGATGGTGAGATTTTCATCTTGGCACCAATACCTATAATTTCAGGCTTTAGAGAGAATAGTAATTTTCAATTGGGAGTGACTTTGCCTTCCAGGGACACTTAGCATGGTCTGGAAACATTTTTCATTATCACGACTGGGGGCAGAGGGTGGTGTTACTGAAGGCTAGAGTGTAAAGTTTATGGATGTTAGCAAACATCTTGCATACCCCCAGAAACCCTCCCACGACAAGTAATTGTCTGCCCCCAAGTGGCAAGAGTGATGCTAAGTGAGAAATCCTGCTCTAGAGTGATGGAGGGGCAACAATAACAGCAGCACTACTCTTACTGGTCGCTCCTGTATTTGGCACTTCACAAATGCACACCATCCATTCATATTACTACCCAGCCACAAGTTAGGCATTGTTCTTCCCAAAGCACAGGTGAGGACCCTCGACGTCAGAGAGGTCACATGGCTCATTCAAGTTCACATAACTCATAACATGTGTTAGTAAACATTTAATCCACTTCTCAGCCCAATTATTCAAATATAGGATGACCAAAAATTGCATATTTTTGTTAAAGATAACAGGAAACATAAAAACAACTTTATCAAATTTATTCAATAATTTTCCTGTATATGGTACATCTTAAAACATTCCCTATACAATGCAATCTGGACAGTCGTATTTAGCCTCTTTCCAATTTCTTTTTTGCATTATTGTCTTTCTTTGAACACCACACTTTACACTGTCATGTTGGTCTCTCCTTTTTTCCTGTGGGTGGTATAATTTCAATAAAATGTCTACCCACTAAACATAATGGTGACGACATTGATGACATAGGTCCTGGTTGGCATTTCACTATCCTGTATTTTTCAATTATTTGTCCTACTAGACCAAACCTAAATTGTAAATGACTTTTGGTTTTTTTGTTTTGTTTTGTTTTGTACCGAGGGTTGAACTCAGGACCTTGTGCTTGCCAGGCAGGCGCTTCTGCCGCTGAGCTATATCCCCGGTCTTTAAATGACTTTTGAATCTCCTTGTTTTAAATCCCCTTGTTTTGAATAAATAACAAATGAGTTCCATATTGTTTAATCCAGAAGGTACATAGATATTTACTAATAATATTTTTTCCTTGCTTTCTGATTACCGGACAGCTTGCTCAATGCTGGTCAACTCTGTCAACACCACCCATAGAATTATTATAGTCATTGACCACTATTTGGATATTTTTTAGTTTCATTTCTTCTTTCAAATTCTACCATTTCTTTATTATGCACAGTTGATAATAAGAAGACAATCTTTTTTTTTTCCATTTCATAACACAGACTTTGTTTCTGTGATATGCTAACATTTCTCCCTTTTTTAGTTTTTTTCTTCTGGCATTTCCTTCCTATTCAGTCTCAGTGTTCCAAACATGTCCATTTCATATTGCAAAAGAATATCACTGGGTTCTGGAAAAGTATAAAATTATACCTAATGCACTTATAGTAAGAGTTTTTATAGATTGCAGCACAAAATTATAGGTTATTTTTCACAAATAAACATGAATTAGTAAAAGAAAATAATCAGAACTTACTAGATTTCACAAGAAACAAATATTAAAGGTGAATACAACATTCTAAATATAGAGTATGCAAAAATTAGTCTATAAAAAACAACTAAATAAAGGACTGGGGAGATAGCTCAGCAGCATAATACCTTCCTGGTAAGCACAAGGTCCTGAGTTCAATTCCTGGTACTGGAAAAAATAAATAAAACTATAGACGTACTAGTATATGTCATGTAAACAGGAATTGACTGGTTGAAATGATGCCTACTTGAGTGATGCTTGGCATAGTCAGTACAGAAACAAATGCACTGCCCGAGTGGCCCTCAGGGTAAACTGTTAAGTGGTTGAAAATACAAAAAAGAACAAACAACTCATACAAGCAAAACTAGAACTTCAACCAAATTTGGTCAAACTCAGAGGGAGGTCCAGTTCCCTCATCAATGTTCTATGCTGGGAGTCCTTTACACGGCCAGCTGAGACTCAGGCAGGAAAGTGCCCTCAGGGGCAGAGTTTGGGAAAGCGATGGAAGAGAGAGAGAGAAACCACCCTAAACTGGAACCTGTGTTTCCAGAAAAAACCTGAAGGGGGCAGTCTCACCAGACACAAGGCCCACCACACAGACTGAGGTCTCCAACTCCCTCGTCATGGTGCCTACACGTAGCTACCCTGTTCCATGAAAGGACACTTGCTGAGGCAAGTAATGTGAGGGAGGATCCCATTACTTGTCTATCTTCCTGCAGCATGAGGTGAACTTTAGGGTAACTTTACCTAATATCTCAGGTTTCAAAACAGTTTAAAATGAAAAATTCTGTCAGACATTCTAAGAATGTGCTTTGGAGTTGGGCAGAGCTGAGTTCAAACACTTGATCCTTCCCTTATTGGTCATCTGGAGGACCTCTCACACATAATTTTGCTCATCATCATGAATCACCACCTTATGGGAGTGCTATTAGGCTTAACTGAGAAAACTATTAAACAGAGATAAAGAAGCCAGGCTAGTACTTAGAACAGAGGAAGAGACCAATAAATATGAGATGAGAGTGATATCACTGTATAGTATTTAGTACATAATATGCATAGTTATTTTGGCAGGGAAAACATAGAAATAGTAACAGGGATGCATTGCCTGCTGAATGTGGCTTCATGTGGGGTGGGCACCCAGGCTGGGCGTGCACAGACATGGAACACCAATATGGATTGTTCCAATTCCTGCTTCAAAAGAACAGTGCATCATGGAGTTAAAAATAGCAAACAGAAAGAACACAATGAATCCCAAGTAAGTGTCATTTGTGATTTTAATGAACATTTCTGTAGCTGCTTTTTCTAGAACAGTTGTGAGTGATTGTTTTCTTTTTGGATGCCAAATCTCAACATAGTATACATATGCTTATGCCTGATGTTTCCTCTTAATAATGTAGAAAATGAAGTGAATTCTGTTATTCACCAGAGACCAAGATGTACTCAGAGAATCTTAAGTCGGAAGCGGGAATGGGCCAGTCTTCTTGTAGCGAATATTTTTTTAAAGCTATAGATCCCTCTCTGAGTTAGCAACTGAAACTTCAATATTTTATTCAATGAATATTTGATGTGACATATTTTGGAACTGACAGCTGTTCAGATAAATTAATCATCTCTGCTATGAATCAGTTACTTACACATAGGGTTTTTGTTTCCTGAGAACATCACTTCTTTTCCCAATTCTGCACCCAGACCACTTCCTTGAACAAGAGTGCTATTACTCTGCACAGATATATTTGTACACAGAAGTGAACTCCAGTCAACTCCTTAAACTAGACAACTTCAGAATAGCAGTGCTGGAAGATCCTAAGCAACCTCTCACTGAAGAGATGAGGAAGCCGAGACTAGAGAGAGTTACAGACTTGCTCAAGAACATGCAGAGCTGGCTTTGCAACATCTCAATCCATTTTCATTTAATACTCCTTGCTTCACCAGGAGCAAGTCCAAGGGATGAGGCAAGGGGAAATAATTTCCCAATATCTTACAATACTCAAAGAAAGAATACTATATATTAATAAACTCCTGAATAAAACCTGATGAAATTACAAAGAGAATCTTAATTAGACAAAAAATCACCAGGCAAGCAACAAGACGTATTGACTGACATAGACATCAAGTAGACAAGGTCAGGGTGGATCTAACAGCCTAAAATCCCTAAGAGCATCAGTGTGAGGTTCTGTGTAGCCCTAAAGACCCATGACACACAGTGATGATGCAATAACAGTTGACAGTGTGTCCAAACAGGAAACAATCCTTTGGGCTTTCTCAATATGGTACCCCAATGGGAAATAAATCAGATGTCAACATTCAAAATTAAGAAAGAAAGGAGAAATATATAGCTTTTGCTTTCAACAATTTCAATCTTCTGCAACCTCTTTTATCTCTGGTTTCTAGCAAACCAAGAATATAGTCCTGCCTCTACCTAAGGAAAAGTAGTACAAAAGAATGATGATCTATTTACCCACTGGGTTGACTAGGTTCTCTTCTATCTGCCCAGTTGCTTTGATATCATTACTTCAAGGCCATATTGATTTTAATTTCAGTCAAACATAGCTGAAAAGTGGTGGAATTTTCTAGCCTTTGGGGAAGTAGCCAGCTTTCCCGACCTGTTCCATTTTTAGCCTGGTAAGCCAAGGATGTTTCTAATCAAGTTCAAATGAAAGCTGGGTCCACTGTGAACCCCAGCGAAGAGAGTTTAGCTCTAGGTCAGAGTTACTCTCATCTGTAGGAGTCCCTGAAGCACAGGTTGCATTCCTTGAGTCAAATCAGGAAGGCCCAGAATCAGTCTGAGATCAAGGGTCAGGGATCTCCTTCTTTATTATTGTGTGTATTATTGATTTTCTTATAAATATTGTTTACTTCCTAATATCCTTCGGGGTGTTTTTGGACCCCAAAATGGGGTTTAATCTGTAGTCTACTCTTTTTTTTTTCCCCATGCACAGAAATCTTTCTTGATTTTGGACATGGAAGAGAATCATCTGGAGTATTCGTTTTAAAAAACACACATTCCAGGGTTCCTTACTTGGGTCAATGAATAAAATTTCTGGGAAGAGGTTTTTTTTTTTTTTTTTTTTTTTTTTTTTTTTTTTTTTTTTTTTTTTTTTTTTTTTTTTTTTTTTTTTTTTTTTTTTTTTTTTTTTTTTTTTTTTTTTTTTTTTTTTTTTTTTTTTTTAAGTTTCTCAGGTGATTCTAATGCTCAGGTTTTAATATTATAAATTACATTTTCATTCCCTTCCTTTATTCCCACTATTCTGCCCTCTCTCCTTCTCTCTTCTCTCTCTTTCTTCTTTCCTTCTTCCTTGTTGGCTTCCCTGAAAAGCTGCTTTTGTTTTTGTTTTGTTTTGTTTTGTTTTTTGCGGCACCGGGGATCGAACTCACAACTTTGCACCTGCCAGGGCAGGTGCTTAAGCCGCTGAGCCAAACTCCCGGCCCTGGTTTTTTGAGGCAGGGTCGCACTATGTAGCTCAGGCTGGCCTTGTGCTCACGTTGTAGCCCAAGCAGGCCTCAAACTCACAACGCTCCTCCTGCCTCAGCCTCGTGAGTGCTGGGATTAAAGGCGTGCGCCACCACGCCTGGCTGAAAAGCTGCTTTTGGAAAAGAGATAACATTCTCCATATCAACAACCACCAATGAATAACAAGCACTTTGGAAGAAAACATGTCTTTATGCCAGGTGCGATGCTGCATGCCTATAATCCCAGGACTCTGGGAGGCTAAGGCAGGAGAATCACAAATTCAAGTCCAGCCTGGGCAACTTAGTGAGACTCTGTCTCAAAATCAAAAGGGCTGGGGAGGTAGTTCAGTACAAAGGCCCTGGGTTCAATCTACAGTACAGCAAAACAAAAATCAAAAAACAAAACGAAGCAGAAAAAAAAAAAAAATGGAAGGGAGGAAGGGAAGAAGGAAAGAAAAAAAATGTGTCTGTAAACCTGTAACTTCTTGTGCATCTCCTGGTTTTATAAAGAATCTTAGAATTAGTTCTTCCTTCTTGAAGATATCTAGAGAAACAGACACATATCTAAATGCAAGGTCCCATACTGTATTTGACATCTTTATCAAAGTGGCCCAGACATAAAGAATTAGACATGGTCTAAACCCTAGAAACACTTGAATATCTGCATTAGGTTCCATTGATTGCTAGAGTGACTTAGACTGGTAAGCCCAAAGCTAAAGATGTACAGATTAATGTTTTGCTTCAAACAAGGAAGTTTTTTCTGTAATTTCTTTACTGAGTGGTTCTGCCATAAGCAAGCCGTAAACAGTTTCCAAGATTCCTATTCTATAAAGATCAGATTCTGAATTGGATGTCAAAGTCGCTCACTTTTTTCTATTCTCTTCTTCTTTTCTTTCTGAATTATTGTGTTGTTTTAGTCTGTCATTTTATTAATGAGCTTTTCCACAGTTTATTTTCTGTTGGTCCATTTCTTGTAATGCTTACAGTTTCCAGTTCAGCAACTATGACTTCTGGAAAACTGAATAACTCACCCCCACCCTTCATACTTCTCTGATCTGTGATTCTTCCACTAAAAGCTGACTGATTCTCTCCTCCCCTAATTGTGGGTCTGGTCACTGACTTGCTTTGCCTAATGGTTCTGAGCTGGGTCTTGTTTCTGATCAGCCCTCCCACTCCTCTGCTGTTGCCATAAAAAGAACAGCCTGTTAGTGCAGAGAAAATAAGAGCAGATGCAGCCAACCTACAGCAGAGAGCCACTCAGTAAAGCTCAGCCAAAGTGAGCAGAGTCCTGCAGCCGATGCCACAGGCTGTGACCCTGGAGAGTACTGATGTGAGCCCTACAGCCCGCTCACTCGCCCTGCAAGGCTGCGCAGCAAGACAGCTCCCCTCTGCCTGCCTTATGGGAAGAGGCAGTGCAGCTCCTTTCTTCCTCTGGACTGGAAATAAAAGATGACATTGTACAGGCTGAGTGGTCCTAATCTGGAAACCTGAAATCAGGAATGTTCTAACATCTGAAACTTTTGGATCACAGACAGGATGCCATGAGTAGAAAATTCCACACCTATCCTCTAGTGGCTCATGGGACACAAACTTTGCTTCACACACAAATCATTAAAAATGTGACATAAGGTTACCTTCCAGCTACATGTGTAAGGTATGTATAAGAAACAGACTTGAGTTCCAATCCCAAGACAGAGTGGTACTTCGGTTCCCAAACAATTGTGTTAGCGAACAATTTGATTCACAAGCAGAAGCATTAGGCAAAATTTTATTTTTGTTTGCAAACTCTACCTCAGGTGATAAACATGACCCTGGCCATCTTTACCACACAAATGCAAACAGAGCTATCTTTTCCAAAATCATGGAACAAATTAAGTTCATGAACTGAAGTACCACTGTACCTCGTTATGTTTTTGCAATATTTCAAAATCCAAAAAAATCCCCAAATCTGAAACACTTCCAACCAAGAGCATTATGAATAAGGGAAATTCAACTATAGTAGAGAAAAAGCAAGAGGGGAAACAGGAACTGAATTCAGGGAAGGAAGACACTCTTCTCTCAGGAGGCCCCAAGGAGGAGCTGGTTCTTAAGACTTATATGTGGATGCTCCCCCCAAAGCCTCATGCACTCCTCGTAGGTGTGGCTTTTTGGAGGTGACTAGATCTAGGGTGTGATACTGGGATTAAGGGTTTGATAACTAAATGGGTTTAGCATAGTTATAGGTGTGAATAAATGGAAACCCCACCCTGGGCACAGGTGGACTAATCAATAGGCTTATATCCGGGAGGAAAGGCAGGCTTGCTGCTGCTGCTTGCTGCCTCACTCCCTCCTGCCTGCTTGCTGTGGGCTGTTTCCCCTCTGTTATGCCTGTCTGCCACGCCACCCCACCTTGGAGCTTCTGACTATGGACTGAAACCTCTACAAAGTGTGAGCTAAACTAACCTTTCCTCCTTTAACTTTAGGTGTCTGGTATTTTTGCCTCACCAACAAGAAAAGTGATTAAGATAGCAGCCCTGCTCATAGAAAGTAACCTCAGGAAAGCAGCCTGCCCCATCCTCAGCATACATCCAGTGCCCAGAAGGTCAACTGGGGGCAAGACCATGACAAGACAAGAAGAAACAACTCTGAATTGGCCCAAACCACCCATCCCTTTAGGTTATTATGATTTATTTTCTTCTGGCTTGGATAACTCACTCTGAAATGGGCTCAAAGTGATTCTCTGCATGCACCAAGTGAAATGTTTATCCTCTCCATCCATAGATAAAAAGAGACTTTCTTTATTTTTCTGAGTATGATCATGTTCACCTGTACAATAAACTAACCCTGAATTCGTTTTTTGTTGTTGTTGTTGTTTTCTGTAGAAATTCATTTTTTTTATTCAGACTATTTGCAAAAGAAGCAGTGGTGCACTGTTTTCCTAACAATAAGCCTTTATAGGCTTATATGTGTATATTATAAAGTCCATACTTTATAAATACACTACTCCTGCATATAAAATTACAGCACAGTGATATGTACATAACCATAGGTACACTCTTTCCGTTCATCCCTGCTGTGCTTATCTCCACGAGAAAGGCTGAGTCAGTGGTAAGCAGCTGCGGGCTGGCTGGGCCCACAGTGCGAGTCAGGGCCTCAGCACAGATGTGGGATGGCAGCTGCGGGGACAGCAGAAGCAGCAGGCTGCAGGCCTTGTCCCTCTGCAGGCCCGGTGGGCAGCATGCGGAGGCTCCCCACAGGCTCCCCCCATCCACCCTGTGGTGCCAATGCAGCCTTTGCAGTGGAGGTGGCTGCCCAGACCCTGCTGAGGGCATTATGTGGCCTGGACTTGCTAGACTGGACCAAGAAATTGTATCTGAGGCAGCGAGGGGGCTGTGGGAGGAAAATGAGCCACCTCGCCCCCCGGCCTGGCCCCATGACCAGGGGATCGGGCTGGACAGCTAAAGCCTGTAGAGGACTAGCAAGAATCCAGGGCCAGGCTTTGTAAGGCGTAGAGGGTGCTTCTTGGGGTGGCTGGGAGGAGAGTGGTGGCAACCAGAGAACAGGGCCTTCCTTCCTCCCTGATGGCCTTAGCGGAGCTTGGAGACACTCTAGCTTTTAGGCCCATGGCCACAGGCTGGGCCTTGTGAGCCCACTGAGGGTCCAGCAAAGGTGTATGCACTGGATGAGGGGCTGCGCCTCCCCTTAATGCTGGGCCTGTTCCAGCCCCTGATTCTTACACCTCAGTCCAATGGTCAATGTAGAAAAACCAAGTGTACATTTTGAACTTTGGTCTGTAAGTGACATGGTTAGCCTGCAGGGGAGAGTTATATCTGCTGGACCATAATGACAACACGATGGTGCTACACCAAGGTGAAACTGCCGATTTGGTTGGAAGAACACAAGAAAAATTAGAAAAGGTGACGTAACTCATTGTATGCTATTTTTAAAATCTTTTTTTCTTACCTTCTGTCTATAATAACAACTATCTCTCTCTCTCCTCTCTTTCTCCTCTCTTTCTCATAAATAAATCTGTTTTTGGGTGTATGCACATGTGCGCATGCGTGTGTGTGTGTGTGTGTGTGTGTGTGTGTGTGTGTGATATACGGTTTGGATGTTTACAGTTTAGCCCTTCTTGGCATTCTAAGAAAATGTATGTATGTCCACTTATGTATGTGTGTGTCTATGTGCAACTGCCTTCTCCCAACTTCTCCTTGGCCCATTTTCCCCACGAAGCATAGTTTAGCCACGCTGATTTAAACACTCTAAATACTCTACAGGGGACATCAGGACCTAACTACAGTAGGGGCAGACACTCTAACCTTTGAGGTTAAGAGTGAGATTTCAGGCAGAATTTGGTGGGATTTGCTGGAGGGGTAAATTTGGCACTAAAGACATCTACACTCACCACCTTCTATCAATGTCTGGCTAAATGTCCTGGGATCCACACTGGTAACAGTTCTTAAGCGCAAACCTATGTTGCTGCTCCTGGATGAGCCTGGATATCATTGGTCACAAGCAGGTCGCTTGCCTCTTATAATAAAATGATCAGAACCTGGATGTGACAAACACAAAGAGGCAAGCAGATAATACAAAGTCAAGCCGCAGAGCCAGGCAAGCCACTTACAGAGGAACCCTTGCCAGCTCTCCACTGTAGGCTCTTCGTTCCAGTCACAACCCAAGACCTTCAGCTACGGTTTCCCCACATCAGATGGACCACATGTAGCAAATCTACAAACAGACCCCTTACAGTGGCAAGGACAATTAACAGGTTGGCCTCAAAGAGGAAAAAGTCAAAAGCTGATACAAGTACTCAGTGCAAAGAGGTAAGCTGCTCACCACACCTTACTGACCTAAGAAGACATCGCTGTAATGTACTACAGGCCAATGGAACAATTAGGAGTTGGAGGAATAACACAGACCATATGGGAAAGTTAAATGATAGCAGTGTTATCTGTTTAGGACCGCTGCAAGAAAGACGGCAGCATGGAGAAACGCTCCCTACAGGAAAGTAGTGGTCACTGCATGGCGGCTTGCAGCATAGGACCCAGGGTTGGAAATGACCTACCTCTGAATGTTATCTTCCAGTTGCTTGACTCTGAACTCATCCTCCTCAGACTGCCGCCGCCTGTCTTCCTCCTCCTCGGCCGTTCCAGCGGGTATACCCTGCAGCAGCCATTTTTCCCGAAGCACTTTGGACTGTGGGAATGAAGGAAGACAACAGACAAGATGTCACTTTTCCATCCACACTGGCCTCTCCACCCCCAGGGGTGCTGTTTCAGCTCTGCCCCTCACCAGGGTTCACTGGAATGGTTGCTTTCACTTCCTCCCTGGCTTGGGATTTATATCTATGTTTTCTTTTTCAATTAAATACTTACTGAGAACCTATCACAAGAAAAATTCCTGCTTTATACAACTCTTGTTTTATAAAAGAGACAACAGAGAACCATTACACACACACTCACACGCACACACACACACACTCACAGACACACACACACAGAGGCTTGTAAGTTTATACACGAGCTCATATATTTTTCCTCAAGACGGTGCTGGGCAGTGCAAGAAGTGGGAACAATATGGAGAGGGATTAGGTGGGTGTAGATAAATTTATTTATAGGATGTGACCACAAGGCCTCATTGATAAATGACATCTAAGCAAGGGCCTATAGGAACTAAGGAATGATCATGTCGTTATCTGTGGAAAGTGTGCCCTGAGAAAACTGTTGATATCTATTTTTCTGTATTATTGAAAAAACAGAAAAATAGAGTGAATTGTGTAATAAATACCCATGTAATCTCATCTAGATGTAACAATTATAAACATTTCACTGTATTTTCCCATGTGTTTTTCACCAATGTCTTGTAAAGTATATGTCAAACATTATGACATTTCACCCACCAATATTTCAGCATAAAATAAAGACATCTTTAAAAAATAAGGACATTATTCTATGCAACTACATTTTCACTGTAAAATTTCCTGAGTGCCTAATAGCCAGTCCATATTCAAATGTTCTTTTTAAAAGATTAATCTGTCATGCCTCTTCTTTAAAACCTTTTAGTGACTGGCAAACACACTCAGCAGTGATCTCCAGTATCACTAAAATCATACACCTCCCCAGTGCCAGAGGACTAATAGACCATGGAGTGGAATAAAAAGTTGTTGTTTCAGGTCAGTGATTGAGAGGGAACAATTAGTGCTTTGGGAAGGGAGATGAAAACAGCTCAAAAGGAAGGCACGTTGAATCGCCTTAGTCCAAACAGCAAGGGGAGGCAGGTGAGGGAGGTGTTTCCACTCGTATGTCCCCCTAGATGGCAGATAGCAGTGACTGAATGTCCAGAGAGACAAGGCCTTGTGCGCCACAGCTGAGGACCAGAGAGAGCACACAGACAGGTCAGCAGTGATGAGGACTCTGTGCAGATGGCCAATCCTTCCTAGCATTAGTGGGCCACCAAAGGAGCAACAGAAATAAAAGCTATGAAGCCAGCAAATATGGAATCTCTGGCATCACATCTATCAAGAATTTTGTCTGATTGCATTGGACAGGGCAGTAAGTGAGAGCAGAGAGAGCCTGTAGTGCCTGAGACCCACTGCACACAGGCTTGGAGTGGACTTTTTGTAGTTCTTGTGAGCAAAAGATGCACAATTCGGTAGGCGCTCATTTATTTATTGTACTACGGACTACTTATCAGGAGCCTATAAAATGAGTTTTTAAGTTACCAGTGTAGAGTAACAGTAAGTTAGATTTTGCTAATGGTCCTGATTCAATATTCTACACAAAAAGCCCAGCAGCCTGTCATTCATCGCCATGGTGACCCTGCTAGCCCTACAGGAGGAAGTTTAATACTGCTACAGTTTCTGTGCTTGCAAGATGAACCCTTTGTAAGCAAAGCATCATCAGTGGGTATCTAGCCAGCCATGCATTTTCCTGGTAGTTTTCTTGTCTTTTAATTATAAATCACTGTAGAGATCTGTTCAGTTATTCTTACAGTGCATAGAGATGCAAATTTATAACACTGGACCAATAATTTTCTAATATAGACTTAAAGACATGAATTTGCTCATAGGGAAGGCATTGTTAACTGCACTGCTGAAGTGATTGTAGGGAGGCTCCTCTCTACTATCCTGCCGCCACATAAGAGCACTCAAGAATCATTCTCCGAAGGCCAGGGGCATAGCATACAATGTACGCTCTGCAGACAGTACTCAGCACCAAAAACCACCTAAATAAGATTTACACAATCATCATGTAGTGCTGTGATTCGGCCTAATATGAAGAACAGTGTTCCAGATTCTCTAACAGTGGGTTCCATATCGCTGGCCCAACCCCCACCCCTGAATCCCATAAAGTCAGGTAGGTGCTGTATCTTTTTATTCCTTCTATGAATAAAATGGTAGGGTTGTAGCTGGTCATAATAAATACCTGTTGAAGGAGGGAATTATTGAAAAATTATGTATACACACTGCACTTTAGCAAATATAAAAGCTGAGACCAATAAAGTTAAAAAAAGAGATCAGAAATCTCTAACCAACTCTCTCACCTACAAATAAAGTAATTGATGTGAAGTAATTTTTTGAGGTAATCTAAACAGTGAGAAGTGTCAGGGCACAGTGGATGAACAGAGAAGGAAAGCAAAATATGAATCAGGACTCCACAGTCTTTTCCGAAGCATGCATTCATTCATGTGCCAACTCTTTCTAACCCTCTAATATTTTCTTTCTTCCTCTTGATGCCCAACAAGATCTTGGTTTAGTCTTGAGATTTTGTTACATAATTCACCTCACACAGGGAGAGGTCAGCCCAAGACTTCTTTTGGAAGAAGTGAAGTTTTACTTTCCCCTCAAGCTGTTTATAGGGCCGGGGAAGCTGGGATAGGAAAAAGGATGAGATGTAAAATTCCTTTACACAGTGTATCATGCTTATCTGTCGAATGGTTTCAAATTTAAAATCTGCCTTTCACATATACTAATAACCAAGCAAAGTCTAAAATTAGTATTAGAGGTTCAAAACGGTGAAAGAAGGGCTGGGGATTTAGCTCAGTGGTAGAATGCTTGTCTAGCAAGCAGGAGGCCCTGGGTTTGGTCCTCAGCACCAAAAAATTAAAAAAAAAAAGAAAAATGGTGAAAGACACTGTTAATATCTTTGTAGCAAGGCTTCTGATACCTTTGGGCTATTCAGCACATAACCTTGGCGGGCTGACAATAAATATTTTTTTTTCAAGTCACAATGCAGTCTTACTCTTTTTTTTCCTTCAGCCATCTCTTTAAAATATAACTACAATTTTCATAGCTTGCATTGGAAGAAAACTCTAGCCATGTTCCCTTGCTCATGAATAAGTAATTCAAAGGCAGAGAATGTACTGAAGCTGTGATATTAGCAGTTTGATTCTGACAGTGCTGACTTTGTCAGACAAACCTTTATAAATGTGGTAGTCCCAAAGGAATGCATGTTGCAATTCATGCAGAGTGCAGACTCAGTGATGGGACTTTGAACAGACCCATAAAACAGACAAATCAACCAAAGGGGAAAAGCGAATATTAAGTTCAGTCTGTTCCAGCATGAGAAAGTCATTGATTTATTTTCTTAAAGCTCACATTATCACAAGTCGTATTATGAAAACAATAAAAATAAATAATTGTTTCTGTAGAATAAAAAGTGAAGATGGTTTTTCAAAAGAAGAATAACTATAGCTCTTGCCTTATGAAATAATATATTAAAAAGCTATAGGGATTAAACAAGAACAATACTGAATCAAGAAGGGTCAGATTAATGGAATAAAAAGAATCCACAAAGAGTGGACTTGAGTATAAGGGAGAAATATGTATGTGATAAAGATGACACTTAAATCAGTGAGGGAAAAGATGAATTAATCAATAAGTCATGTTGAGACAAGTGGTTCAATATAAATAAAATAAAAATATACATAAAATAAACCTTACAGGAAAACAAATTCTAGATGGATTAAAACTACTGAAGTTGCCTGCCTGTAATTCCAGCACTCAGAAAGCTGAGACAGGCGGATCACTGCAAGTTCAAGGCCGGCCTAGGCCACGTAGTGAGTTCAGGGCCTGGACTACACTACATAGCCAGACCTTGCCTCAAGAAACTAAAGAAACAAAAACACAAACAACAAAAAGACAACTACTGAAGTAGAAGCCTTACAGGTAAATGTTGGAGATGGAAATCTTTTTGAAGATGATACGAAAGTCAGGAATCATAAAGTAAAATGTTGTTAGAATTTGATAAAAATTATAAATTTTTGTATGGAAAGTTAAAAACAAAATCCAAGTTAAAGGTAAATGCAGTTTTATTTTACTCACAGGCTGATGAGACCTATGAAACAAAGGTTAGATACCTTAATCTAAGGAAATCTGTTAGGGGAAAACACAGAAGTGTGTACACCTCTGTTGGTCATATCTGGGTGATGGGTATAAAGTTGATATTTTTTCTTGACATGTCTTGTACTTTTAAGTGTAGGTTTTGCAATGACCATACATCCCTTACTTTTATAATAATCAAAACTAATACAACTATTAAAATTGATTATTGGTTCCATTTGTAAATGTCTTAGGAATTCTTAGCATCAAAAAATACTAGCTACTAAATACAGATAAGCATCTTCTAAAAAGGAATCTAAATTTAACTTGATAAGGAACTAATATATCTTAAGGTTTCTTTATTACTCAGGTACAACAGTTAATACTTTAACCTTTTGTACTTTGGTCCTTCACTGGAGAATGTGCTCATGGTAATCCATATTTAAAGTAACAATAATTCATTCTGTAGAATTACTGTACACCCTTCAATTTTGCAGCTAGTAAGTGTAGTAGTGTCAAAACTGTACCTTGCATTCCACTTATTTGCTTTGAAAAGGGACTAGTGAATCTATCTAAATAATTCATATCTCACTGCAATTATATAATGGGTAATCATCTAATTGTGGATAATAAGATAATTGTCATATATGAGACATGCAAATAGAATGTAGATTCAGAATATGAGAATAGTAATTATTAAATACAAAACCTAACATTCTAATGCTTTTCCATTTATCTTTGCTTGGACAGAATTTCTTTTTCTATGAAAGCATCCTAAATTTTGTAAGTTAATGAAATAAATATTGACTAGTGACATATTTGGTAATATTTTCCACAATAACATTGGGGACATGTCTCTGATCTAAATTTTCTGAAATCCATGACAATATACTAAGGGTAAAAGAGACATTGATGATGGTAGTTGGCATCTTTCTAGATAAATTATTCAAAAGGAAACACTTTCTTTAATAAGAACAGCATTCTGGGAAGAGCGTGGTCTCTGACAGCAGATAGCCCTAGGGTTCACTCTGGGCTCCTCTGCTTATATAGGTAAAATGTCCATGGGCAAAATACTGGATCTCATGAACTTGTTTCCAGTCCTGTGAGATGGGAAGAGTAACACCTATCTTGCCATCACTACTGAGGGTGTGTATTCAAAGTACCAGCACATGTTGGGTGCTGAAAAAACTGGTGGCCACTACTGAGAGTGGACAAGAAGATCACAAGGCTGCGGCACAACTGGCGAAAGCTGCTTGGCTCTGAGACACTTGCAGAAGAGGAAATATAACTTCAATGAACTGACTTCCTTAGAATGGTGAGGCTGAACTGGAAACTGAATTCTCCCTGGAACATATTCCTTTCATCTCTCCATCAGGCACGCTGTTGTATTAGGTAATATGTGCTCAGAACAAAGAGAGACAAAACCATGAGGGGAGTTTTGTCTGGGCCATGGTGAGGCCTGATGATTCCCCCAGCTTTGTCCACCAACCCTAACTCCACAGTGCAAAGAAACCCAGAGCTGGTGGCCCTCTCACCAGGGGTACCAGATACACATTTCCACCTTTGGAGCCTCTGAGTTTTTTTTATTATTCAAGGCTAACAATTCATCTTCCTTCTATCCGCACAAGCCTTTCCCAGAGAAAGAAAAAAGTAATGTATGGGTCTCTGCTTACTAAATTATAATTGTTTCTAGTCCTCCACCACACCAGATGCAGCAAGATTACAGTGACAGTGTTGGGTGTAGCCTTAGATAGCCAATTTCAGAAAGAACTCTGGTGCCCTTGTTTCCAAGTCCTTGAAAGAACATCATTGTTTTCTTATGCAAAACTAAGTCATTTTTTATCTTTTCTTCTGTTGATTTACTGACTGAGCAGATGGATGGATGGATGGGTGTATGCACAGATGAAGAATGGATAAATGGAATATGAATAGACTGCTGTGACACTATGCTGGACATCAGTAATGAGTGAATCCATGGTATCTTACTTGGCATCCAAAATGCTGCAAATTGGGAGAAAAAGGACTTGGTTTTCTGATATATGTTCATTGACTAACTTGGGATTCAAGGAATACAAAAGCAGAGAACTACCCTGAGCTTGAAGAGGAGAGAGGCTGTCTAGCCAAAGCCAGCCTCTCTTATTCATTCAGTTCTCCTATTAAAAAGTTCACCTTTTAACTAATAATTTACTAAGGTATAAATGCATGTTCATCTCTTACAGGAGTGAACCGACTGCACTCTGAGCCAGAGACCCTGTGCTGTCCAGAATGACCTTGAACAATTCACTCAGTTTTATTACTGTTTTTAATCCCCTTCCTGTCTTTACGGAAAGGACGCTAATTTTAGCCTCAATCCTCCCTCAGGAATGTTGTCAGGAAAGAGTAAGAGCATATGGGATATAGTGCAGGCTTCCACAAAGAAAGGTCTGAAAACAGATTTATGTGATGAACAGAGAGAGATGGATGCTATTCTCAGTATCATGCTGCTTTTCTTCCTTTTAAACACACTTGTCTAGTTAAAGTTCATGGTAAACTGATAAGAAAGCTAAGCAGATATAGGTCATGCTGCTCTTTGAAATCATGAAATAGCTTGCCCCCGATTCTCATTTTGAGAATTCATTTAGCATTATCCTGTTCTCTAGAGACAGATAGGAAACACAACCATAAAGGTTCACCTTGTTTTTAAAAGTCCGAATAATCCATACATAGCATTGCCCTGAGACTCAGCCCCACCTTCCTAACCAGCCCTCTGAGCAAAGCAATTCTGCACACACAAGGTCACAGCAAGTTGATGCAGGCAGCAGACAGGTTTCCTAAAAAAGAAGCCCAGGAGCAGCGGAAGGCAAGCAGCAGCTCCCAGCTGGCTGTGGAACGTGGTCACATTATTCTCCGAACACGGAGAAAGCAACATTCGGCAACCAGTGGAGTCGTTGTGACAGTGACAGAGCTTTCTCTTGGGCTGCAATCAATTACAATGCTTAAGTGCATTATGTCTTAAAGAAAATAAATAAATAAAAGAGCTCTCCCCCTCTCTTTTTAATATGATGCAGGGGAGACTCAACCAAGTCAAATCATTCAAAAGCTACCTTTGACCAATTGCTGCTTCTAACACTTGCAAAATTGTTAAAGTAGAAATAAAATAAACAAATTATTTGAAATACACAGTGTCTTTTTTTAAAAAAATCAGGTCACAGTTTTACCTTCCTCTTTTCCATGCCAAGAAAGACATCAATATTTTTAAAATGTTAAAAGTGCATTATGTGAAATGTGTCTTGTGGAGCCTCTGAGCCAACGTACAGGAGAATCAGCTCTAGACCGTGTGGAGTATTCTCATCCAATTTCTATATATAACCACATTCCACATGCACAAACCACCCTGCACCCCATCCACATGCACACTGTAATCTCATGCTTGCAGAAATCAGAGTGCTGTAACGATGCCCCGAATCTGAGAAATTCACAAGCAAAGCCCAGAGATGGTTCCCTAGCTGAGTGAAAAAGGCTGGTTCAGTCGGTACAGCGCCTTGGCAGCAGGGCAGGCTCTGCCCAGCTCTCTGGAGTGTGAGCTGCATGGCTAATAACAGCATGGGTTCGTGGGATCAGCCCCTTACCTTGGAATGCTGCAGCAGGAGTACCTGCTCCTCAAGCTGCTGTCGTTTGCCTTCTATTTCCGTCTGCCTCTTTCTTTTTTCCTTGAAAATAAAGAGAGAGAGAGAGAAAGAGAGAGAGGCTGTCAGAGTGGGTGGGTGTTGGCTCCAAGAATGTGAAGGCAGGCAGCAGAAGCAAAAGCGGCACACATCTGTGCAGTCACTTCCAGAGACGCTGGACACACTCGCCGCATCACCTGCCCCACCGTCTCTGGGTGTGTGGCAAGCAGCAGCATTCTCCTAACGTGTCTGCGGTGGGCTCGGCCAGTGGGAGAAATGCTCCTCACTCAGACGGGCTGCAACAATTTAATCCACAAGAAAAGCAGTTTACACACCACACACACACACACACACACCCCTGTGCTTGCAGCGTTAATCTGGAGACAAAGAATAACTATGTCTCAGTCCAAAAGACATGGTTAGATTTCTTTGGCCAAAATCATATACATAAGTAATAAGATGTAATTGCAAATTGGGTGGGAGAAATCATCCAGTTGGGCATATCAGACAATGCAAATGAGAGGGATGGTCTTTCCTTAAAGGAGCCTTGGGAGAAGCATTTCATGTGGGGCGGGGCTCACTGAGGTTATAGGAAATATGAAGTCTGGGTCCAACTCCCAGTCCTACCACTTGCTACCTATGTAACTTCTAGAAAGTTCTTCACCCTTCTTAGGGCTCAGTCTTCTCCTGCACAAAGTGGAGATAATAACTCTACCCAAATCATATGACTAAAATGTGGATTAAATGAGATGATATATGCCAAGGTCCTACAACAACGCCTAGCACACAGTAAGCACTCAATCACTGTTATTTGCTATTATTCTTACTGCTGCATGTTTACTTCTATGGAATGGCTAGAAACTGGACTCAAAGAGATGTGTTTTCCTGGTACTCGCCATTGTAATCTTTATACTTTAATTTCCCACACTTCTCTAATACAGACAATAAACATTGTAGGAATGTGATTCATAAGAAGAGAAAGCCTTGCCCTTGTGATAGCTTGCTTTTAATGCTTTGTTTCCAAAGTACACAGGAGTATTTTACTGAGGCGTGTACAACACTGGATCATTTTTTCCTTTACTCACAGGTACAGGGAAAATCTTGTCAGCCAAGACATAATGTTTTTTTAACAATGCAACAGCCAAATCCTGAGGAAGACAATGATACAGAGGCCAGGTTGCCATGCTATGTGTTAACAGAAGCTTTGCTTGTTATGTAGGGCCACATTTCTGGGGATGTGACTGCACTACTGCTGTTCAAATCAGTGGAATAATCATTTGTATTATAATCAAAGTTTTCTATGCAAGGTACAGACTTTAAGAAATATTAGCTCATAACATGAATCACTAGAATATAACATTTAAGTCAAATGAGACTCATGAATATTTTAGGAAGTTACCATTTACCAAAGGATTCCAATCAGGGATGCATAATTCATGCTATTTAACCCCAGAGTATGCACTATATACTATATGGGAAAAGTAAGGACCAATAGGAAAAACCCACCTGTCCAGCATCTCCAGGGTACCACATGATAAGCTAAGACCTGAGGACAAACTTCTGTAGGTCACAGGGATTCTCAAGAGAATTCATTCCCACTGCACACCATAGCATGCAGCTGTCCTGCATTTATTTTATAAATATTTTATTTTATTTTATTTTTGTGGCACGGGGGATCGAACTCACAGCCTCACACCTGCCAGACAGGTGCTTAAGCCACTGAGCCAAACTCCCAGCCCTAGTTTTTTTGAGGCAGGGTCACACTATGTAGCTCAGGCTGGCCTTGCGCTCCTGTTGTATCCCAAGCTGGCTTCGAACTCACAACACTGCACCTACCTCAGCCTCTAGAGTGCTGGGATTAAAGGCGTGTACCACCACACCTGGCTTATAAGTATTTTATTAGTGTCTAATAATTTTACAAATTATTGGGTTTCAATGTATAAAATATATTTTGATCATATTCACCCTCCCTAATCATCTACATTTAAATCCAGAACAAGATGCAATATGTCATGGATACAAGATGCTGATGACTCAATACTTCTACAAATGTTAAATGATTGCTTTGTGTTCTAACCACGTCTTGATATTTCCAAACTCTTCCTAGGCTTTTCCACCCCTGTGCCTTCATTATATGGAAAATCCCTAACATAATATTGGTGACCCATTCCCTGATCAGAAGAAACATTACCAGTAGGGCCCTGTAGTGGCCCATCCCATGCGAAAGCAGCAAAATAGTCCGTGATCACTGTAAACTAATGTGCTCAAGATGGATATAAATTTCAAATTAGCCCTTTAAGAATGGGTTGGATTTAAATATGTATAGAATAATGGCCAATTATCCCAAGAAGAGGAAACTGTTAGCACAAGGATAGGAATGTACCTCATATCCTAAGAACACTAAGAAGGAAACTAACTGGGATGATTCAAAAGACTGGTTAAGACTAGACTAATATTGAAAGTCTTGAATGCCAGACTAAGAAGTCTGAATTTTATTGTGTGGATAATGCAGTATTATTGAAGGTTTCTCAATAAAAATGATACAGTGAAATAGCATTTTAGGAACACTAATCTGGCACTCACACAAAGGAAGGATTAATAAGGACCAAGATGCTTTTCTGATAAAAGAGTAAACATTTTAAATGTCAGTGAACATTTTAGGTTTTGTGGGAAATACAGTTCATTGCAACTACTCAATGCTGCCACTGAAGTTCAAAAGCAGCCCCAGACAATACATAAATGGATGAGTGTGGTTGTGTTCTAACAAAACTCTATTTACAAACGTAAATGGAGGGCAAGACTAGCACATGGGTCATCAAGATTAAAAGGGTCATTAAATGTCTTAGAAGGATGTTGCATTCACCCCACACACAGTGGGGCTAGATGACCTAACAGCTTAGAGCTATACCAATCAACATGAAAAGAGAAGGACAAATATAAGAACTAGAAAGGCTAACAGGACTTAAGGAGTCAGGAAAAGGGATGTTTTGGCTTTGAGCCCACAGATCAGAAGAGTGCTGGTGTAGGATGGGCGATAATGAGAAAGCAGTAAAGTGGAGCTCATTTATACTATGGTCAGATCTCCCTCAGGGAACTAAATAGATATTAACATATGCAACCAGGCAAAGGCATTCGCATGTTCGCATCCATGTTCTGATTGGGTAAGACCTTGAAGGTGCCATCAACAGCTGTTGCAGGATTCTTTGTCTAGCTGGATCCTCTTCCATAGTGATCAGGTTGAGTCCTAAAGTCACTCCTAATTGGCTAAGAGATTAGATATATACTCAGCCTCACATGTCAGGTATGAGTCAAATTACATCAAGCTTGAGCAGGTCACCATTAAGGAATATGCCTTTGGACCCTGCCTACCTAGACTGTTGAGGTCTGAATTGTGCCCCTCATCTGGCTACCTGCTGTTTTCCATATTTCTCCTTCCCTTAATCAAGACAAAACCAGTAACTCATGGGCCCTTCACACTGATCAACTCCACAACTGTACTCCTTCCCCTCACTCCAGATCCAGATATTGACCTGGCATCCCTTCAGGGTCACTCTCTCCAAGGCAGCATGTGCAGTCACCATCTCGGGCATCCCTCACCCCTGCATTCATACAGGTTCCTTTTACTGTATTCTTCCTCAGAGCAAGTGGCACTACCCAATGCAGATATCTAAGTCATCTTAAACATTCACTTTCCTGAAGGACAAAGCCCCTTGATCCTCCTTGTTAGTTTCTACATATTTTGCTTCCCTATTAAAATCCTTCCTTACTCCCTTAATAGTTCTCCTTTTTCTCCACACCTGCACAAGTAGAATATTCTACATTAGGATCCTTATGACTCCAAATAACCTAATTGCTCATATATGATCTCCATATGGATTATTGGAGTGGTTTCTTTACTGGTCTTCAGATCTCCAAGCCTTTGTTTCTCCAATTCAGCCTCCATAGTGCTCCCAGAACAACATTCTAATGGAAATCTGGACACTTCCATTTCTTGCCTAAAACCTACAATGTCTTCTTACCACCTATCTGTCTCACAGCTTCTCAAACCATGACCCCCAACCATATGCTCCAACCTCAACAACTACTCGCAGTTTCCTGACCTGGGAGACTGATTGATGTCTTTCTGGTCTTACCCTTACTGCTTCCTCTAACAATAATGAATGTCTCTTACTGCTTCATTTGACAAAAAACTATTCATCACTGACAGCACAGCTTAAATATCAATGAAGCTATAGTGATCACCTGTCAATTTTGATCCATTCAGTCTTTCTTCCTTTGGGGGAACTTACCTGTGCTCACTATAAACCCTGTGGGGATATCATTCATGGTTAGTCCCATACACTTCAGGTCATCTTTGCCACCGGTGCTTGCACATCAGCTAGCTTAATCCCAGCATGCTGCTTTACCTCTTTGCAAAAGTGAGTGACACAAAATGTGGCTAAGAGACTCAAGTAGGACCAATAAGAGATATTTTTAGGGAGAGACACAGGAACGTTAGTAGGGAAACAACCTTCATTTCCACTAGGGCTAAACTGAGATGATGTACATTTGAGTAGCAAGTTTCCCAAGCCACAAGGAAGGAATGCATTACAGGATGTTAGAGAAAACAAGGTCATCCTGCAGGCAAAGGAAGAGTTGAGAAGCAGAGAAAACAAGATCTTGATTCGGGCCCATATCTACTGAAGCATGAAGTCAGAAAGATTCCTGGGCTTCCTAAAGTGTGTTAATATATCTTCCTTGTGCTCAAGCTAATTTGAGTGACATTTGTTGTCACTTAAAACTCAGAGTATCGACACATATAGCAGGTCCTTTTCTGATCCTTACCAAGGGACCTCATTGTTCCCTCCTTTGTCTCCCCTTTTCATAGGCTGTGGATTTTTCTACAATAGTACCTTGAGTACTTTATAACATTATCTGTTGATATGTTTTTCTTTCTACCAAACAATGGGCTCCTGAAGGACAAGACTCTTGCCTGATGCATCTCTAAAGTCTAGAGTCTTGGCCAGGGACATAGCTCAGTGGCATAAACTCCTGACTGGCAAGTGCAAGGTCCTGAGTTAGATTCCTGGTACAAAAAATATAAAGTCTAGAGTGCTGCATAATGAACACACATGGCAATGTCTGCTGAGGGTTTCTGGATGAAAGAACTATCCCTTTAGTCTTCCCTGATTTTGTTTCTGTTTTTCCTTATATGTGTATATTCCTCATTCAAATGCATTATAAATTTCCACTCAATGGCAGCATATATTGAAAACACATTAGCCACCAGTCCACAAAACCAGAAGGGTCCTATGACAAAAACATTAACCCATATGGAATAGATCACTGTTGTTATGCATACAAGCAAAGAATTGGAAAAGTGAAGTCCAGGAAAGAATCAGGGAAAGCTCATCTTGGGGCAAAAGACTGGGGGAAGTAGAAATTCCAGGGGAAAGCAATAATGAGCTGACAGTAGCAAACCATTCAGGAGGACTTCACCTCAAGAGACATCTGGAATGAAGCGATCTCAAATCCATTAGGAAGATTTCCAGATCCCTCCACTATCTGGGAGGCCTAGCAAGCCACTTCTGTTGTCTTGTTGTAAATGATACATTCTCCCAGCCAGTACTTTCTGGAAATATTGCAACATTATGAACACTGCAGACTAGTAGTATAGTAAGGAGCACATAGATAAAATGGAGCACACACTGCTCAGAGGGCTAATCCATATGATGAAAAGCAGGGATCCTAAGAGGATAGGGAGCCTATTGCCATCTTTATGCTACTTGAGACTCTCTCTCTTCTCTCTGCCTGTGCTGTCATCTGAATGTTGGGAAATGCAAGATGGTGGCTGGGGACATGGGAATGGGGGTTGATCCCAACTGAGCTGGTGAGAAAAAGACAGAAAAGGGGGAAAGGCTGAGCGGAGAGGGCAGTGAGAAGCAGAGACTCAGCATTTTCTTTCATCCTCTAGAGCCCTATTCTGACTTTAGCTAATATCTGTCATCCCAGGGCACAGCGGTAGAAAAGAACCACAAGACCCATGCAAGGCACTCCTGCCATCAAAGGGATCTCAGAATTCAGAAAAGAAGAAAGAAATGAAAATATATTCCATATCCCATGGTAGATGTGGAAATGTTTCTTCTTTCTATTGCTAGATAATTTTGCTTTGACTCCACCCATGGTGAACTGAAGGGAATTTTGTGTCTCTCTCCCTCACACAGACCTTTTATATGACTTTCTGCCAGCTGGTTTCAGCCATATAAAGTCAGAGAAGGAGACAGACTACTGAAAAACTGCAGAAACAGGCCATTTTAAGTAACTTGCACTTGGAAGGGAAGTTGGGGGTTGGTGCTAGAGAGGACAGAAAAGGAGAGAAGGGCTGAAAACACAAAGCACTGAAAAAGCTTGGAGATAGTTTGAAGTTGAGAGTGTCAAATGAAGGGGCTGCAATATCGAGATTAGAAGATTAGGGAAAGAGAACCTTTTAAGGATATTTTATTGTGGCAAATATTTTCTGAAAGAGTATAGAAAAGATACTGGAATCACTTTTGTCTACGACACCATGTTTCTTTGTGACTTCATGCTAAAACTGGATCATGAGGCTGCCCAGTTTTTATGAGTTACACTAAGACATATGTGACTTTTTGAGAATTAAATTATAGAAAATCAACTTGCAAATGGGAACCCAAGGAGCTTTACCTATTAAGGAATCAGAACATCATCTCAGTCATAGCTGGATTGTAATTACCTGTTTAATGCTGCTGCAGGGGTTAATTCTATTTATATATCTGAGGACCGAAAAAAGTGGTCTAAAAACTGATAACCTGGGTGAAGAAGCATGAAAAAAATCAAGGAGGTACCCACTAGCACTGTCTAATTCCCTAGTCAGTTAACAATGAATGTTGAGTTTGCTTGATAGATACATCCCTTTGAAATTACTTATCTCAATGCTATTTGATATTAAAATTCAGTCATGCCTGGGCTACATAGCGAGTTCAAATCCAACCTGGATTACATGGTGAGACCCTGTCTCAAAAACAAACAAAAACCTGCAAATAAACAAGCAAAATACTCTTCTAGCTCTAATGTCAAAGTCACCAGTCATGATCCTTTGGGTTTCCTAAAAAGCCTAATGGAGAGATGGCACTTTTAAAGCCTCCTGCAATGTCTGTCTACTACAAAATGAGTAAACTGGCACTAGAACTTAGAGATGGACATACTGAAAGTGAAGTTTGCATGCAATTTTCTGATAATACTAGCAGTAGAACCTGGAGTCAGTTTAAAGAATAACTTTAAATGACGTGGCCAGAAGAACAACAGATTTTCTATAATCATACTGTCCTGCCTAGCCACATACCTACTCAAACTACACCACCATTGTGTGAAGTAGAGAATCCTATAACTCTATTCATTTCCAGTTGCTTAGTTTTGATCATCATTTTCATTTATACTGTTTCTCTTTTAGTAACTGATTTTGATTATAAGCTTGCAATCTATTCATAAAAGAGGGAATTGTCTGCTTTTTTTGTTGTGTTGCTTTTAACAGAAGTTACTAGGTCAAGAGAAGACTACAGACAAGGAAGTTACTGATTAATTCAAACTTTACAACTGGCACTTATTTATTTATTTATTTATTTTCAAGACAGGGTCTCACTATGCAGTTCAGGCTGGCCTTGAGCTCACTTTGTAGCCCAGGTTGGTCTTGAACTTGCAATAATCCTCCTGCTTCGGCCTCCCCAGTGCTGGGATTACAGGCATGCACCACCACATCCAGCTCAACAACTGGCTTTTTAAAGGGTGTTTTAACATTTAAAATCTCAGAAATATCAGAAGTTAGAAACTGCTGTTAGTTACAGTGAACAGCTAACATAAGTAGCTTATCAATGCCAAGTCAAGTGCACCATACAGCAGGGTTTTAACTTAAGGCACTCTGCAGACATTTTATAGTCCATGTGGATTACATATCAAGTCTACTTTGTAAGACCCATTCAGTGTTACTCTTTAGATAACCATTTAACCACATGGCTGCACTCTGGTTTTCACGGTCCTAACATCAAATTCTATGCTAGGACTGATTCCTTTAATCGAGAAAGAATATGCTCTGATAAGCGCCAATGAGAAAGTAAGATGTACTTAATGACATCTCATTGATAAGCACTCTGTGGTAAAAAGAAAAAAAAAAAAAAACTCAAGCACTTCCCATACAGGTAGATAGAATGACGGAAACCTCTGAGGAAGTCCCAGATGCCAGAAATTACATAATTAAATTCATCCCCAGAATGCAAGTCCCACATCATCACTTTCAACAACTGCATCATTACCTCTGTGAAGCCACAGTTACAATTCCTGAATTCAGGTACAGGCTCTGCCATCAAATCCCTGGGTGATGCGCATGGGTCCGTTTGTGTCTGGACCTTGGATTCCCCATCCATGTATTGGGTAGGCTGGGCTAGCTTAGTCCTAAGCTTCCACTCAACACTAACACTTTGGGGCCAGGGGTTTAGCTCAGCAGCACAAGCCCCAGCTTGGCAAGCATGAGGTCATGAGTTCGATCCCTGATACAAAAACAAAAACAAAACAAAAAAATACTAACACTTTGCAAGGCTAGAAAGGATATAACTTCACATGTTCTGAACAATGTGGGGGCCCTTCCTAACCTATAAACTATCCTTAATACTAAAAAACATTTACATAGCACTAACTGTGTACCAGAAAATGTCCTGTGTGGTTAATGTATATTAATACTTTTCACCTGCACAAGAAACCAATGAGTTAAGTTCTATATTTATTGTCTTCTTTTTTAAATTTTGAGACAGGGTTTCACTAAGTCACTAAGTTGCTTGGACGAGTTCAAACATGCAACCCCTCCTGCCTCAGCCTCCCAGAGTGCTGGGAGTACAGGCATGTGCCACCATGCCCAGCAACTAGATTCTGTTTTTATCCTCATTTCAAAGAGAGAACCTGAGGCACAGAGAGCTTAAAAAGGAGTCACGCAATGAGCATGAAGCAGAATTGGAATACAGTATGAAACATAGAAATAGAAATGTCTCCAGGAGGTACTGCAGGATTGAAATGAAGGACAACAAAGATGGAACCATGCACATCAGGGACTCAATAAATAAAGGTTCTTTCTTTGCACCCAGAATTAGGAATTGGGCTTAGGGTTTTGTCTACAAGACTGCAATTTATTCACAGAACCAAAATTCCATTTTCTAGTGGCTAAACCTATGAAAAACAATGTTGATGGCGAAATCATAATGGTAACTGAGTCGGTCTTCACCAAGTGTGGGTTTCACATTCTTAGATTCAACCAGTCATAGACTGGAAATATTTGGAAAAAAAATTGTGTCGGTACTGAAAACGTATTGAATTTTTTGTCGTTATTCTCAGAACAAAGCAGTATAACAACTATTCACAAAGCACTTACATTGTATTAGGTATTATAAATAATCAAGATGACTATTGGAAGGATGTGTATATGGTGCCATTTTATATGACACTTGAGCATATGCAGATTTTGGTATCCACAGGGGTCTAGGAACCATCCTCTTTGGATACTAAGGGACAGCTATAATAATAATGGCAATTAAATTTAGTTTCACTAGGTAGCTAAGTTACCCAGGCTGGGTTCAAATTTGCAATCCTTTTGCTTCAGCCTGATCACTTGCTACGTGTCAGGCTTTATTGTAAGGACTTTCAGTTTTTCACTTAATTGCCAAAACACTTCAAGGTGTGTACCTTTAATGCTCTCCTTTTATTGATGAAAACCACAAAACCTTAGCCAGACTCAGTAAAAGGCCAAAGGCCATGAGCTATAAAGTGGCCAAATGGACTGAAACAGACAGTCTGACCCAAGAGCACTTTACCATGAATGGAGATGTGAAGGTTCCTCACCTTTGTTCAGCTTTCAGTGTGAACTCTGCTCTGGACACATAACATGTATTACCTCACCCGCGTCACATCCATATGCCAAAACCCTCCCATAGCAAATGAGATGTTGAAAACACAAAACATTCTGAGGTCCAACCCTTCCATGCTGAAAAAAAGAAGCCTCTTAGAAAATCCATGAGCATTTCCCAATTTCAAACAAACACAGGTCAAGGCTGCCTGGAACTCCCAGTCATGCCTGGTGAACTAATATATTCATTTACTTTAATCCCTGTAGGAGACGTTCTCAGGGATTGAGTGATCTAAGAAAGAGAGCAAATGCAAAATACTTCTCTCCCATTTGAATGTCTCCTATGAAAGGCATTGCTGCAGATGAGGTTGTGCTGGGAAAGCTGCCAATTTACTCAGAGAAGCTGCTCACCCTAACCGAGACAACAGGATGGGTAAG